>OMKK01036916.1:6457-17420 GCA_900302305.1 Polymixia japonica | reverse complement strand
CTCTCTCTCTCTCTCTCTCTCTCTCTCTCTCTCTCTCTCTCTCTCTCTCTCTCTCCTCAACTGCTCCCCCTTCCCAAACCAAAGGAAGTGCAGAAATTACATAAGGTTAGTAATGAGAGCAGAAGCCGCTACCTAATTTCAGTTTGACACAGTTTTTTTTTTTTTTGCATCAGCAGCCAAAGTCAAACAGGCATCTTTCCTGTTCACTACACTGCTACTTAGAACTACGCTAGTTGTAGTTACGCTGACACAAATCTGCCTGCTATATTTAAGAACACAAGGTGCAAGTTCAGCCCCACTCTTTATTTCCGTGTTCACCCAACGGCTGAGAGATTGCATTATCTTGAATCGCGCTGCTATCATGTCGGGGAGATTAGAAGGTTAGGAAGTGCTGTATGGTAGCGGGAGCCTCATGCAGCTCATCTTTTGGGCAGACAGTGTTTGTTTTGCCGTGGCTGGTGGTGCAACATTTTCAAAGGGAAAAGTGTACGTCAAGCGCCTCAAAGATTGACAGATTCAGTTGATCGCCTCAAACCTTCAATTCAGGTTTTTTTTTTATCAGTCAAGGATTTGCAACTGCTGCAGTTCTGACTTCTGAGGCGAAAATTGTTGTCTGTACTTCAAACAAAACGTTGCCTGCTTGATACTGAGCAAATAAAGAGCATACTTTCTCCTCCTTGGCATACGCCTTTCACATGACTGTTCCAATTTGCAAACAAGTTTCCATCTCTGCCACTTAGCAGCTCTTCCTTCAAACATTGGCCTACGTGAACATTATGTTGTTCAAGGGTCCTGCGCTATTAGAGCTACTATTGCTTTCCCGTTACCCTTTATCTTCCATCTCTCTGATGTGCTCTGGTACTGTTATTAACACATTCCCCAAGGCCTCCCTCTTGACAGACACACAGGCTGATGAGAAGATGCTTCTAGTACCATTTGTCCAGCGCACTCCTATTATTGGACATTACAGGGGCTATTGATGGGAGATAAAATTGAACTGCATTAAGAAGCAGGGCCTTCCCTGGGTTCTGTACGGTAAAAGTTCAGTCAGAGGATTTAGTTTAGGACTCTCAAAGGTCAGACAACAATCTTCATGGGTTACAATAAGGCTAGGAGATTAAATTCTGATGTGCTACGCAAGAAAATATAATTATAGAAAGACTTTCAAAAGCTACAGTTAAAGCGGCAATCTCGAAGATTTCCCTTTCGTTCTCTTTGGCGGCACCTATGGCGAAAAGCGGTAATTGCAGGTGTGTTTAACTAGCTGCGCCGCTTGTGATTTGAATGCATGGCGGGAAAGTCGCGACAGACACCCGGTTCTTAATACTCAGAATACTGCAAATGCAAGGACTTTCATCAGTGGGCCATAGGCTCAATCACCATTGTGTTACCTCATTCAGCGATGTGACTTAACAGACATTTATTTAAATGAAAATCTTCGGAGATCTTCAAGATTGCCACTTTAAAGAAAAAGTTCTGAACTACTAACTTAGAGCGGAAGTTTTCTGCTGGGATGCCAGAAAATACACTCAGGTGGGCCCTACATTTTGACCAACAGGGAAAAGCCTGTAGAAGTTGAGCTCTGTGGACCTTCACTAGTTCTGTCTTTAGGCCATATATGTTTTTCTGGGTGAAGGAAGCTATATTTACATCAGGCAGAACTGTCTTTCAGTCCATCTGAGCCTCTTTCCACTTTGTTTCCGTCCCTCTCTGTCTTTTGACTTTCCTTCACACTCGCTCGTCTCTCCGTTTATCTCTCGCCCACATTCCAGCACTCCTGCCCTCATCAATAATGCATGTGAGATCAGGATCCCCTCTTTCTCTGCTGCCACTCATTCATTATGAAGGAGGGAGGCTGACACCGCTCACTTGGCCAACACCTCTGCCAGTTTCTCTCTCTGTGTCTCCGCACACACCTATTGTCTCTCTCTCTCTCTCTCTCTCTCTCTCTCTCTCTCTCTCTCTGTGTGTGTCTGTCTCTCATCTCTCTCGTCCTCTCTCTATTGCTCTCACTGTTGTCACCTGTGTAACATAAAGTTTTTTTATGTGTGTGAAACCCTGCATTTTTCCAGGTTAAACTACAACCTCGATGTTGCTGATAGACTTGCTGATGAACATGTTCTGATTGGCCTTTATGTGAATCTACTACAAAACAACCCCAAAACTTGGTCAGTTGGGTCTGCCGGCCTGCACCTTGCAATCTTCCCGTTAACCTTATACTTAAAGCACTACAGTCCTAATGCCGCATGCTGTCAGATACCTAATGCAAGCGTTCATAGATGTATTCACTTTGACAAATTAGTCTTTAACAGATCTATCAAAAGAATATTTTCCAATATATATAAAGCAATAATGCTTTCTTTACCAAGCAGCTTAATGCACATACTGCCCTTGTTTGTTTTGCAGCCGTGTGTCTTACTGTAATGGATCTGAAATAGGTATCTGTTTTGTCTCTTATAACATGAGCACCAGTATATTTTCATTAGAGTGGATAGACTTGGAATTGGCTGAGATGAAAATGTTTAAGACCCTGCGGGTTCTCAGCATCTATGCCACATCCTACTGTGTCTAAGAGCGAGATCATCGCTACCTTGCTCATGCGCTGTAGTTGTAACTGACATTTGCAATGGGAGAAATTACAAATAGTCCTCATATTTGTCTTATTAGGATTGTAGGCCTACTTTCTTATTTCAGTGCAAATTAGTTGTCTTCATTTTTTTACTTGGTTAGTTGCTTCTTAACACTTCTAGCTGGGAATTTCCTAAGAGTTGAACTTGATTGCATGTCTCCCCGTACACATGTACACATTGACGTATTTAAAAGGAAACTCTGATGACGAAGCTAACTCTTACTTTACTTGTGAGGAATGAGAGAACCAAGGTTCAAGTACATCCTCTCTCGTTTGAAGCATGGTGCCAACGTGTCTATATCTTCCTGACCCACAAACCCCATGAAAAATGGTATCCATCTTATCTTTCTGCCTGTGTGTGTCTGTGTGTCTGTGTGTGTGTGTGTGTGTGTGTGTGTGTGTGTGTGTGTGTGTATTCCACCACAGCGGAGCACTTATCCCAATGATATCGTGTAATGGCTATAAATTAAAGACCACATATACTATCAAATGAAAAATGTTCTCATAAGTCTAAAAGGCCTAAAATGTCTATTATATAACGATTATAGATATACAATGCATAGATTTCCTCTTAGAAGTATATTTACTTAACATTTAATTCTCCCAGGAACATTTCTTTCCACCTTGTACTACAGACGGATGCTAACAATCAAAACAAGCTAAACTTGGCGTGTCAGGAAACAGAAAAATCACAATCACAGCCCAAGTATCAAGAGCCATATGTTGGCAGCTCTGTGGAAATCTCCCACCTTCCTGTGTGCGCGTGTGTCGGCGTGTGTCAGCGTGCGCACGTGTGTGTGTGTACACGTGTGTGTGTACGCGCCAGCACATTTCTGATGCTTCAGTGTAAAACCATTTTCGCTTTCAGATAAGTTTAGAAAGTGAAAAAAAAAAAAAGATCCCTTTGTCTTAACCGTCCTATTAATAACGAGAGTTCGTTCTTGCTTTTGTGGTTTTATATAAACATCTAAGTGTGCTCACGAGGAACTCTGCTGTCAAAGTAAAACCTTTGATGCTTTTCGGAGAAAGAGAAAAACGAACCAAGCCGTTGAACAGAAAAATAAAAACATCTTCTCAAACGAAACTCTCTCGAATCCCTGTATTTTTCGGCACGTCTTTTGTCGGGTGGGGGGGGTGGTTGGTTGGCTGGTCTGGTTTCCTCCGGCGAGGACGTCGGCGTCTTGTTGTCACTCCTGTCTCTTATTTTCCTCTCCATCAGTTTGCTGGAGAGCAGCAACCACCAAGACGAAGAGCACAGCCTCATCGCCCGCTACGCCGCCAGGCTAGCCGCCGACGCTACGGTGAGACACACGAAGACACTCACGCTCTTTGACGTTGTGTGTACGCTTGCCGCTAACGTTCGTTCGTCGGGGCGTCCTGGCGCACCTGTGTTCCTGTGTACCGAAAAATCTGTCAGAGAAGGGTTTAGCGCGCGTTACTGTTATAGCTAAGAGGTGGCCCGATGCTTTGCATTGTTGCTATTGACACGGGGGAAGCCCGGCAGGAGAGTTAGAGGTGGTGTTCATGTCGTACTAGACCTCCATGCCGGTTCATGTTAAGATCTTGATGGATGGCTGCTGACTTTGACTATAATGTTCCCCCCCGGAGAGGGATGAGATAGGGTAGCGGGATGACATCAGCCAGAGGTCCCCGTAGTTGACGTCATGTCTCCTGCTTGGTTTCACCAACAGGCTCAGCAGCAGAGGGTCCCCACAGACCTCTACTGCTCTCTTGACGCCAACAAACAGCAGAGGCAGCTCATCGCTGAGCTGGAGAACAAAAACAGGTTAGGGACCATCGCCTTTGTGATGCTGTACACTTGTCTCTGTCTCTCCTCATCCTCTTCGAATTAGAACTTGAGTCCAGAATAAGGTAAACATGACACCCAGTCTGACAAAATGAATGCCTACAAGTCACATTTTCTATATTATACTGTATATATATTTGATATTTTATATATATTTTTTAGAGGCAACTACCTTAAATTTGATATTTTCTTTAATTATAACCTCATACATTATATGGCTGTTGAGATACAGAATGTATGAGTTGATATTTTATAGGGGAAATACACTATAAAATATTCTGAAATATCACCTCACCCCGTATTTGAACTGCTGCTGAGGAGTGCAGTAGCCATTTTTTGAACGATGGCTGCAGAATAAATGAAACGTCTGTGTGTGTGTGTGTGTGTGTGTGTGTGTGCGTGCGCGTGTGTTCTCTTGTGTCTGTCACAGAGAAATCCTGCAGGAGATCCAACGGCTGCGACTTCAGCATGAGCAGGCCTCCCAGCCCCCGCCCGACAAGGGCCAACAGAACCCCACTCTGCTGGCTGAGTTGCGACTCCTCAGGTAAATACCGCCTAGCTTGATCCGGTGTCACGCAATGAGTTTACGACATGACAGTTTTGCTTAGGCTGCAACTGAATATGCAAAAGTTTAATTGCTCGTGTTGTTTCAGCGAAATGATGATCATACGCGAGACAAAACAGACGCGTTGGGTTCCCTTTCCATTGTTTTTCCTCTCCTGACATGACGTTATTGTGTTTTATTAAGCTGCGTATCCTCTTTCTGTCAGGCAACGCAAAGATGAGCTCGAACAAAGAATGTCTACTCTGCAGGAGAGTCGCAGGGAACTCATGGTGCAGCTGGAGCAACTTATGATGCTCCTTAAGGTATGGAAACATGCATTTCAACTGACTGACTACGCAACTGACTCCAGCATCATTAAATGGCACTAAAAAGACGCAGGTTTCTGATGTGGAAATGTGTGTGGGGGGAAAAGTACCAAACGTGTCCATTAGAGGGCACCCCTCTTCAACAGTATAGCACTGTTTGGTTGTTGATAAGTTATGCTCCTTGACACCATTTCTTGTAACTGTATGTGACAGCTATTGGTTAGCTATGTTAAGGCGTCAAATGCTGTTAGTCCAGATAGACAGATCATTTGTGAGTTGGGATACATCACACAATACAAGACAATGTGTCTACCTCATTCTAAGAAGGATAACCTTCAGGGCGAGAATATCTTCAGGAGTCAATAAGACAGGGACTTTTCAAAGCCTACATAAACTGCTTACTGTAGTGGCTTAAGTGGTAAGGGTATCAATCTAATTAGTCTAAAAAGATCAATGCTAATCCATTAAACTTTCATGACCACGCCACATGTTTGTCATGGTCTGGAGGACATACCAGAAATACTCATATGCAGTGTTTGCTGTCTCGTGAGACATTAAAGGATCTTTAATAAGAACTTGAATGGCTCTTTTTCAGCAAGAGGAGGAACGGAAACAAGCCGTAAGTCTGAAAAGCAAGGGGCAAAAATACAAAGAGCCTGACTGCATGTGTACTTGTAATAAAGACTAGCATTGTTGTTTGTGGTTTTGACTGTGGCAGATATTTGTTTGGCTCTTCGAGAAGAAAATCTGTTGAACTTTTGAACTAACAGCATGTTACATATTTGAACAATATTGACACTGTAAAACCCTTTGAGACGGAGACTGTAATATGATTAAGGGCTATACAAATAAACTTAACTTGACTTGACTTGACAGTGAAAGCAGCCTAATGACTCAAACGCATTTGGATATTTGTAATGTTTGTTGCTTACCAAGTTATTTTTGTTTGTTACTAGGAGAAACAAGCTTCTTAACAGACTCTTAACAAACTATACAACTGCTCTGTGTGTAGTTGAACAGGAATAATCATGACGCTTCTTTGCTGTCCGTCGAGGTTTGAAATAATGAATGGCGTAACTTGTATTGCATTGTGAAGGATTTCCTGTAATGTTTCGGGGCAGAGTAAAGCTTTGTTAACAGTGACGTTAAAGTTAATATCAACGAATATCACGCTCATCATAGAGTGATAATTTCTCACCTACGTTGATCCTCTCACCCCCGTTTGTTTCTCTACTGATAATTCCAGTACAGTGAGAGACAGCGACAACTACTAACACTCAGATCTACACTCCTTCCTTGTCTGTATGTCTGTAAGACTCAGGGTCCCAGCTCTCCGCGGTCCTCGCCAAGCCACACGGTCAACCGGCCCATCCCCACGCCGATCCATTCAGAGTCTGCCGGCACGACTCCCACTCACACACCTCAGGACTCACTCATGGGCGTGGGAGGAGACGTGCAGGAGGCCTTCGCTCAGGGTAACGCAGTCGAGAGGCAAACGCACACACACACACACACACACACACACACAAGCGCTTTCCGGCGTACGGTGTTGTTAATGCGGGAGGCGAGGCGGTGTCGTCGGAAACCGACGCGCATCGTCAGTTTCGAAAAACAAAGTCTCCTCTCTGTGTTCCAAAGGCCCGAGGAGGAATTTGAGAAATGACCTACTCATCGCTGCTGATTCCATCACCAACACAATGTCATCGCTGGTGAAGGAACTTAATTCAGGTGAAATAATTAACTGTGAAAACGTGTGTTTTGTTTCCTGAATTGCTTCCTTCACAGTTGTTTTATAAAGCTAAATGTGTATCCCTCAGAGGGTGGAAGTGAGATGGAGAGCGGTATGGATTCAGATTTTGGACGTGACGACTTGTTGGCTTCAACCACTTTAGACCCCTTCCTCTCACAGATCACCAATAAACCAAGGTACCTATCAGCTATCTATGGGTATGGGATGCGTAAAATAAACATGTATACTACTATGCCGAATACCCAAATGTGTTCACCCTCAAGTCAAGCCGAGTTCATTAAAAACTCGTGATGACTTATTCCCAGTCAGTCAATCAGGACACGGTTCGGTTCCTGCCAGAGTTTCCGTCTCGTCCCTTGTTTTAAAACCCGACGGTATCTGTGATAGGACCGCTGGTGCTGCAGAGGAGGAGAACTATGAGATTGATCTGGAACGGCAGCTGGGGGACGAGCTCAAGATGGAGGAGCTAATGAAGCACAGGCAGGAGACGGAGAAAGCCTGCATGGTGAGTTTGAAAGACCGGAAGGATATAAATAAAGCCGCACGTTGGGCGGGTTTTTTGCGTTGTTGAATGTCGTTCCCACTCGTTTCTAATGCCTGCCTCTTTTGTTTGTGCTATGCTCGTTCTGTGGCACAGGTGACGCTGCAGCAGTGACTGTGTTACTCCATACTCTTGGTAGGTAATTTCATCATCAGACGTTGACGTTCTCTGACAGTTTGCAAGCCCTCTGCAAGCTCTAAAGTACCAGGATGTTGTGCTTAGTGCCATGTCTGAACAAATACTAATCTAGAAACTTACCATACTTAACTGAAGGCATTATTGTAAAAATATCCCTTAAATGTGTTAGTTAGTGACAGTGGAATCAATCTATGTTGAAAAAAATAAATAAAAAAAATGCCATTGGATGCATTAGCATTAGAGCTAATGCTTCAGTGTTTATTGAATGAAGTGTGTTTAAAATGTCTTGATTTCCATACATTTCTAATAGTAAATGTACTGAAGTAGATACCATCTACTACGTAGTATCCGGTAGATATATGTATACTGTGTAAGCATTTGTTTGGGCCGGGGGTTGGGATTAACTTTGCCAACAGCTGCTTACAGCAGAGGAAAACCAGTAACCACAACACTGAATTTCGAACTCTGGTCTGGTCTGACTGCAGAAAATTCAATACAGCTTATGACAAAAACTGCCACTTCTATACTTCGATAATTTGATCATTTATCATGCTTGACCTCACCATTAATTGAATGACCTTTTGCACAGACTTTAAGTCTGTGGTTAAATCTTGAAAAACAGCAGGCAGTCTCAAAACGTGAATGAGCTGTTACTTCATTCAGTAATTCATTCTATCTTCTCATAACATGCAGTTATTTAACAAACCCTTCTCTTAACAGGTGAGCAATATCAGAAGAAACAATTGTAGAAGACACTGGAAGACACGACACTGGCCCGATGACAAAGAAACGTATAAAAGACACGAAAAATCTAAGTTGAAGACATTGCTATATCCAACCATAGAATACATTTATGTAAAGATATATTTTTTAACCAACCACATATTTAAGGTAATACTGTGAACTGAGATGGAGAGGTTATTAACAAGTGAGCTGTCTACTATACCACAGGTGCCATAAAAATCAGATGACTTTGGGGAATTATTGTTGATTTTTATCTTCTTTTTATATAAGTTCTCTAGCCATTGTGCAAGTATACTGTAAGTAGTACAGGTGGGCAAATGTGTTTCTTCCATGGTTAAGTTCTCACGTTTCTAAGAAGGTAAATCCAGATTTGAATGTGTGTTCCTGAGGCACAACATGAAACTGAGATTACTTCTGATCCAGAGTTAGAGATTATACAATTTACAAAACAAATGTACATTTATAACTCTGGCTTGACCTCTCTGACCAGATTTGCCCGGTAGTCCATTGATTTCTTACTGTTGATGTTGAGTGGCTTTTGTATTGTTGTTGACTCTCAGTCTTTCCTATAGCTACAGACTGACAGTGATTTGTCAGACGGTTGGTTTGATTTGATACATACGTCATAATTGTGCACACTGCCTTAGCTGATTGTATGTCCTCTCAATGGAGTTCATTCAAACCGTCAATGCAGCATGACGCTAATATATTGCACCTGTTCAGCAGAAATGCTGTTTTTCTTCACTGGATAAATGAGATGGAGCCCATATTAAATCTGATGCTGGAAAGTGATATTGTCTGCAGAGGGCTTTCATCTCCTGTTATGTATGCTATCTACAAATAAAGTGTTGATTAAGGTGAGGCTTTAGTTGCATTGAACCCGATAGCTAAAAACCTTTTGAAATATAGCGGAGATTAAGATAAAATAAGATGGCCATAGTTAGGATATATGAGTGCTCCAAAACGGTCAAATTAAATGGTTTAAGATGGCAAGGGCGTTGAACAAAATGATGTTTACTATTAATGGTTTCTGAAGGATTGTTCAGATGATCTCCTTTTCCATTCTTTCATTTGCGTTAACGTTTTTTTTTTTTTTTTTTTGTTCTGACTAAAATGTTAGCGTTTTTCTGCTCTCACAAAAATCTCTCTCAAACTTGCACACCAAGATGCACACTCTCGATGGACTTTCTGAGTGCGTAAAACTTGACTCAGTCACTAGAAAAAGTGGCAAGCCAATCTAAAATCATAAATGTGTGAAGTATATCTAGTTTGATTTTTGAGCTAGTTCATACCAGTGATTTTGCATGGTGGTGATGTATAATAAAGTGTTGACACAATATCGCAAAATTTGTCGCCTATGAACTCTTTTCTCTTTCTTTTTCGATTCCAGTACGGCACACTTCAATTGTCTTGGTTTGCGGTGCACATTTATTATCTGTCATAAGTGCACTGTTGGCTGCTCTCAACCTATTGTCTATAATTCATCACATACCTACCATCTGGGGTAACATAAAAGCAGCCATCCAGTACAAGAGCCCATAGTCATGTGGACATTGGTAATGAAAATTCCACTCTCTAAGGTTAATATCAACCATTAATTAACTGATATTATTTTTGTTATGAACTCATCAGCATGAGCTTGAATACAGTCAACGAAATTACATTCATCACAAAGGTCCATGATATCCTCTACTAAGTTCCTTTGTTCATTAAATTAACTTGTTATATACAATATGTATATAATCTGATAAATGGTCAGCATTTCTAGTCTATTGGCATAGGTTTGTTCAAGTAGTTATTTTACTGATGATTCTCTAAAATCATTTGTGGTTTAAAAAAAAAAAAAAGCCTCACCCAGATGTTCTTTGTCTTTTATCAAGTATGTGAGTGCACCCTGGTGTTGAAAGAGGAGGAATGCAATCTATATGTAGAATCGGGTATGCTTTGTGTCCATAACTGACCAGGGGGTTCATATCTTCTCACATCATCCTTTGTAAAATATACTTTCAAGAAGGTATTTAGAAAGAAAACTCATATGTCTGTGCATTGCATTCTCCTCCGTGCAACACACTGATGCTTTCTCCCTTGCCGATTCTTTTCAGATAATTGCTGTCTGTCATATTGTAGTGGTAGTACAAGTAAGCAATATTTTCTTAAGTGGAGCGCTATGCTTTGGTCTTGTTAGCATTTAAATTAGATACGCTATTGTTATAACTGAACAACAATGCAAAAACGCCCAACTGCAACAACGAAAATCTCCACAAATACAACGCATTTTGATAAAGCTAAAACAATTATTGGGATTTGGGCTCTGGAGTTTTTAGTGAGATTGTATTCCCTCTATCTCGATTTTGAGATGCTTATTTTTTTCCTCCTAGTCAGTTGAAAATGTCTGATTTGCTCTATTTTTAGACAGAATGGCCTCTTACAAATATACATTTCTCCAATCAACGCTTCCAAATGGAAAGTGACCGGGAGAGGCAC
>OMKK01036902.1:0-14293 GCA_900302305.1 Polymixia japonica | reverse complement strand
CCACCCCCCAACTGGGCCTGCCAGCACACCCTTG
The DNA here is from genome assembly GCA_900302305.1 of Polymixia japonica. Taxonomy (NCBI): domain Eukaryota; kingdom Metazoa; phylum Chordata; class Actinopteri; order Polymixiiformes; family Polymixiidae; genus Polymixia; species Polymixia japonica. Next base: position 14,259 of record OMKK01036902.1, on the reverse strand, counting down.
ACTTGACGTGTGTGTATGTGTGTGTGTGTGTGTGTGTGTGTGTGTGCGGTCAAGGCCGCTAGAGTCTCTGAGAATACACGAGGACTGGTGTGTGTGTGCGTGCGTGTGTGGGTGTGTGTGTGTGTCGATGCCAGTGTGGAGGCGCCATGGGGGTGAGGGGGACTCCTAGTATTTCTTCCCCGGGACAAACTCCTTCGCTTCAGGATTCAAGACGCTCTTCCTCTGGAGAGAAAGGAGAAAAAGAAGAAAGTAAGTTCCATAGAATCTCCAAAACCTTTTGTCAAATAATACATAAGAGTTATAATCGACTTACTGTTATATGATGAGAAAGAACAGTTTCACCTTTGTATCTCCGGTGTTTTAGACACACCAACACTGTCACACACCTTGTACAAGCTAGCTTTGCATCCTCTCAAAAAGCACTTTAGCAGCCTAGGTAATGAACGCAAAGGTGACCCGGAAATCAATGTTCTCCAGTTCATTTGTGTATTCCAGTATTATCAAAGAAAGCCTAATACTTTTGTTTCTTTTTTTGTTTTTCTCTGAAGGGCAGAATAGGAAGATGGCAGAGAATTGCGCTGCATGTTGACACCTCCAGTGCTGACAGGTGTCTTATTGTTTATATTTAATATTTATAGCGTTAAAGAGGTGAAGGTGGTCCCACCACTGATTGACAATAGTCAGCCTCAGTGGGTCACTGCCATCATGGGCTCCCTTTCCTTTTGTACGACAACTCACCAAGCCACAGACAAGGCAAGTGCTTTTGAAATGGGGTAGTATCCTAATAATGAAGAAGTGTCCAGTAAACAATAAGAGACAAACAAACTACTGACGATAGTGGGTGTAGAACATACAGTTGCAACTTCGTTCTGCTAAAACGCTTTGCGGCAAATCATTTTGGGTTTTTTGTGAGTAATTCACATGACACTATGTCAAAAAACCCAAACTATCCTTTATTCACATATGCACATCTCACCGCCACTTCCTCCAGGTTGCTGTGGTGATCGCTGACGGACAGGCCGTTGAGCTGCTGCTGCAGTTGTCCCACCCCCTGGTTGTTGAGGTCGCGCGACGGGATGAACCAATCCTGGTCCTCCTCCTCCAGCATTTCTTGGAAGCAGCGCTCCAGGAACTCCTGCTCCAACAGCTCCTCTTCCACCTGGGAGAGGATAGAAGTGAGAGAGAGGGTGAGAGACAGAGGATAAGAGAGGTGGAGGGGGTGTACAGGTAGATAAAAAGAAGGGGGAAGGGATGGACAGAGGAAAGAGGGAGACAGGTGGATGGAACAAAGAGGGACAGAGTGATTGAGATTTGTGGATAGGAGAGAAAAAGAAAAGAAATAGAGGATAGGAGATTGAGGCACAGGAGGAGAGAGAGATAGAAGATATTTCAAATCCTAACCGATAATGAAACTGTAGTAGACCCCACGTCAGATTTTTTGTCTTTCGGTCGTGAGAACACACATACTAGACAATTTTGCCAAAATGGAGCACCACACTTAAAGATTACGCTCATGATCAATGGTTTTACAAGCCGTTTCGATTTCAGCCAATTTGTGATGTCACAAGATGCAAAGGTGCAGCCCAGACCCATGATGGACAGCTCAGCCCACCAGTCACACTCAAGATGGAGCACTTTCCTAAATCTAGAAGTGTCGAATTACAATACCCAGAATGGACAGTGATTTACTTTTTTTGAGTAAAAGCTACAGAAACATGTTTTATTTTACCACAAGGATTTACACAAAACACTGAAAAGCGTAGGATATATCCCCTTTAACTAAACAACCTGACTGGGGAAAAAACATTTTATGTACAGCAACAGCCTGGGGAAGTAGCTCCGGGGGGGTAGACAGCAAGTCCATGTCGTGTTGAAAGGAAAGAGAGGATGAGGGTTGAGAGAGAAGAGGTGGGGAGGGGTTATAGGAAGAGAGACAACAAAGTGAGAGAAGAAAACGAATGAAGGAAGATGAGGGGAGCTGATACATTACGTCGTTAGACCACAGCTCTTGATAAGACTGCGTATGTGTGTGTGTTCTTTATCTTGGTCATGCGGCAGGGCCCATGTGGGGCTGTGGCTCTTTTTTCAGAAGTTGGACTAAAACACTTACTTTCGTGCAAGTACATGTTTCTGCTTTACGTCCAAAATATGTTATCATAAAATATACACCAATTACATTCAAGATAATGATAGTATTGCAATGCCCTCACTGAAACCTACAAACCATGGAAGAGCCAGTTAGTTAACTCTTGTATTCCTGAATGTCACTTAAAGTATGTGCTCTGTATTTGCCCGATTGCGTGCGTTTGTGTCTGTGCACATCAATGTCTCTCCGTGTCTCTATCCATGCATCCTGCCAGTGCAGGTGTCAATCCCTCTCTCCACACGCACCTGTCTGTTGTACTCCTCCTCGTTCTCCATCCACATGTACTCGGCGAATGGGTTGGCGTCGCCAGCCTCTCCCGCGTGCCCATTGGCTATGGGCTCCTTCCCTTCCTTACCCGGAGCACCGCCTCCCGGTGTCTTGGCCACCTCTGGACCACTCATCTCAGCCGGCTCTGGAGGAGGACAGAGACAGTGTGACATATATTTATGTGCATGTCATGAGAGAACTGGTCCACAGAAAAAGCAGGAACAGAAAAAAGGAATCACTATGATTTGTCCCAAAATTGGGGTTTAAAAAACAAACAAAAAAAAACCTATTATACACAGACACACACTCAAAATATAGCTGTGTTCAGACACATACTGCACCCACAAACAAGCCGACACCCACCATGCACACTTCCTCTTTGTAATTTTGCACAATTTTTGCACAAAGCCAAATAACTTTGGCACACATTCATGTCACATTCATTACGCCACAGCTGGGCTTAATTGGCTGCAAGGATTTACATTATCCCATCGGAAGAAAGAGTGTTTCATCCGTTTCAGCCAACTGTGTAAGACAGCAGTGTTTCCTTTACATGCTTTTACATTTAAGCCCTTAAGCCAACACCTTTGACCAGAACGACTGACAATGAGTGCAACAGCAGATTAAGATTCAACTCCACACCAATGGCAGTGCCACTGTAAAAGGCTATAATTATTAACCTGGATCATTTACACTGGCCCTTGTAAACATGAGAAAGCTGTGGAATAGCACTGTCTAAATACACGGATGTTGTGAACATTAGCGTACGCCGTCATCATTTCACCCCCTCCCCATACTAGCCGAGCACAAACCACACCCCACAGTTGCGACAAAACCCTCAGGATTGACTTAATTGGACAATTTCTAGGTGCCATTGCTTGAGTTAAGGCCTCCCCATCATCCCATTACCTCATACTCAAACTTAACAAGGTGGGGGGAGTGTTTAAACCATTTATAACATGAAAATAAAGGTTAAGGCCTCCTCCAAACATCTTTTACATAAACTTGTGTGAAACTCGGTTAGTCTAATAAATCAAACCTGATTGCAATTTCCTCTTTTCCCTTCCTCATTTACCTTCAACCACCAGGGTGAAAGAAAAGACTGGAATAAAAATAAGAGTCCAATTTGATTAAAGCATTAGAGAAGCAGGGAGGAAATGCAACATAAGAGTAGATAAAGCTAGTGGAGCAGAGAACAGGATACAACAGACTAGGGTGAAGCTAGAGGACTGCATCCCGGAGCAGAGGAAAAAAACTCAGTGGGACAGAGTAGATTCAGAGTGCAGTTAAGGTTAGAACAATAGAGCAGATAGGATATCAGGGCTTTCTCTACCTGTTAAACTCTTACGTGGCCAGTTTCAGTATTTTTTTTTTCTGACTACCTGTTGTGAATTCCTAAAGTGAATTCATAATGCTCTCCCCTGACTCAACAACCTGACTGAACAGCCCTCGTCTCCAGTGGAGCTGCTCAGACAGTCCTCCCCGTCTAGTGGGACCTTCCAACAGTGTCCACAGTTACACTCCAGTTCTCAACTTGATTTTTGAGATGTTATTTTACTATGCGTTTCCTGTAGATGTATCGATTAAATCTGTGTCTGCATTACAACCCCGACCCCAAACTCTCCCCTCCATTACTTGCAAGCAAACCGTGTCTGGATTGCGTCCAGACTACGTCGAGAACCGATCACAATGCAAACATGATAATCTCTCACAGGAAGTTCTTAAAGTAAAACAGTCCTGCTATTGGTGCTCTATGGTGCGAGAGCCGTCCTCCCATAGCATGACAGTCTTTCTACCTAGAGCTGCACAATCACGGCTAAAATGATGGTCATGACTCTTTTACCACAATTATTCATCACAATTATTCATCTTGATGATTTCAGGACCCAAGCTAAGCTCATATCAACAGTGTCTATTTTCAACTGCAGCAGAAAGTCCAAGTAAATTTAAATGTTTCAATATTGCCAATATTCTAGGACTATTAATTGTAGAGACTTAAATCACAATATAAAATTATACAGTATTAATTATTCAGGCCCACCACTACAATAGTGGTTTTCTCACGACAGTGGGACATTCTTACTACAGTGAGACAATCCTCCCACACTCAGAGCGCTCTAACAGACATGGTCATGACTCAACTCTGGCCTTCTTGAGTTTCTGCAATACATACGACAATGTGCAAACATGTCGATGATCTCAACTCGGCCTTGCACACTCCCCCCAGGGGCAGTCTGACACCGACACACACACACACTTGTTTTTATTTGTACTGCTTGACTTGTGAGGATGCCGCATTGATTAACATTCGTAACAAAATTTTAAACGTCTGAATTCTTCACCCCCCGTTAAAATGTATCCCCTTACAAATTCAGGTTAGCCAAAATGTCCTTAGTTCTGGGGATTTTCCCTCGTCTTTCCGTCCCGACATCGAGGAAAGAAAAACAACAACGAAAAAGAAAATATGCAAACACCAAAAGCTTTTAAACAAAGGCAGACTGTGGCTCACCATTTAGGAAAATAGTGCTATCATACTGTCCTTCTGAAGAACACCAGTAAACATGCATTATCTATGTAGGTTACTAGACTAAAAAGAGGTGTGTCCGGCTGCCGTGTGTGATTCTTGGCAATGCACAGCACAGCAAGTTTCACAATAGGATGTTAGCCTTGAAGTCAAATAAGATGTATGGAGGGAGGGGAGAGAGTGATAAGGAGGGAGGGAGGTTTTGCAGCAGAATACCATGCGTCAGAATATGAACATATGAAGTAGTGTGTATGATACATAGTGCATTGGCCGACTCAGGCACGAGTCGTGTGTAAAATGTGTGTAAAATCAGCCTCTGCGTCTGTGTTCATTATTACAGTGGCCTATAAATGGGTTACACTGCAAATGTTGTGGCCCAACTTGTTATAGCCCAAGTTTTTAACAACTAGTACCATAGTAAACTACAAGGCTCTCTTCAACAAATGCATAGCTCTCCAAAAGGTATTAAATGTAGGAGCAGGAAACAAATAGGACAAAGCAAGTCAGAAGAATGGCAGGGTCCATTAGAAATGCATGGGAAAGCCTAAAAATCTAGAAAATAAAAGTAAACCCCAACATATGAACCCTAATCCATAAATTATCAGAACAGTTGCAAAGGGCCATGAACACCCCAGATACACTGCACAGACACCACAGGGCCGTATGGTGGGCGGGCGGGCATAAACAAGGAAAGCTGGGACATTGTGCACTGTGCTGTAATGTGCTGCATGTAGCACTTACATGTTGATGTTGCATAACTCACGTGGTGGCTGGCATGTAATATTTAGTTAGTAGAGCCTAGCCCGGCACATCATGTCTATGCATGCAAGCAGAACATGACCGGATGATAATCAACAAAAGGGGCAGGACGATGGTGGCCAGGTGCTGGACATGGGGTAAAATATCACAACCCTTTTTTTATTTTGACAGACACTACAATTGACTAACCTATCAATGCTAATTATTTAATGCTCTAGTTCTAAGGCTACATGACCTCTTGACATGCTATGAAACACTTTCAGTTGTCTACAGAAGTTTATTGTGGGATCACATTAGATGCCCCCCTGATGACAAATCTCATAGTACACTACCTAGTATTTTGACAACTTGCTTACTACTGCACTCACACAAGAAAGAAAGAAAGAAAGAAAGAAAGAAAGAAAGAAAGAAAGAAAGAAAGAAAAAGAAGAGAAAAGGAAAAGAACCCTGTATGTAACTTTCATTGATGGAACTGGGATTACCCACAAAGCTAAATATAATGGCAGGAAAACGAATGTCTATTGAAAATAACTTGGTTGAACGAAATGAAAAATAATTTATATTAAGAACGCCGTAATGTTAACATTTCAAAAGGTAAAGTCTGTCCACTGAGGAGACTAACGTTACTATTTAATGTAATTTGACTAAATCCTAGAGTGAGTCGGTTATAGGTACTATGTTACATACGAGATCAACACAATTCACAAAAATATGTAAATAAATCCAACACCAAACCCGAAATTTGATAGCTCAAATTCAATATCAAAAACCACGAAGACTGAGCAAAAAAAGGGCTGGAGGACACACACATGTGAACAGAAGGACGGGTTTAATCCTTTAGTTATATCAACTGTTCTTGCTTTGAAATGCAAAGATACAACCGCTATGTAGGGATTATGTAATCTGGATGTGACCTGCGTCGTCGTGGCGTGTAGCCCTGCGCTAACAAGCTAGAGCCACGCAGCTAGGCCTGCCTGAACACTCGTTAAATGGATTTGGACAAGCTTAGCGTAGAAGATGCTAAGTGGCTAGCTTGTCTGAGTGTATCTGCAGAATAGCCGGAGACAGCCTTACAGTCAATGGACGACCTAATGTGGAAAAACTATCCCAGCAACAAAGGAGCGAAGGCTGGGTAACGTTTAACTGTGTTAGCCAACAACAGTCGTGGAGTAACACTGCGCATCAAGCGACGATCCTTGATGCAAGAATGAAACAAAAAAATATGAATGTATTTAACTGTTCTAACAATCGATGCAAAAATGTAATCATGCACCGTTACTGAACCCCGTCCCGTTTATGCACTTGATGCGCCAGGCCAGGCTAGCAGCTAGCACGCTGCTACAGCATGTTAGCATATACCACTGAAACTGATCTGCCATCAGCTAGCACGCTGCTATAGCATGTTAGCATATACCACTGAAACTGATCTACTATCAGCTAGCACGCTGCTACAGCATGTTAGCATATACCGCTGAAACTGATCTGCTACCAGCTAGCACGCTGCTACAGCATGGCATATCCCACTGAAACTGATCTACTATCAGCTAGCATGTTGCTATAGCATGGTATATCCCACTGAAACTGATCTGCTATCAGCTAGCACGCTGCTATGGCATGGCATATCCCACTGAAACTGATCTGCTATCAGCTAGCACGCTGCTACAGCATGGCAACATCCCACTGAAACTGAACGGAATCAGGTCAAGAAAACAAGCCACCGATCGAAGGATAGAAATAACTTCTCGCTAACAAATAACACGAAAACAACACTCCCGACGGATAAACCGCGGTTCAAAGTTACCTGGCATTGTGTTCTCGGTGGTACTTCAAAGCGTAACGCAATAAAAAAAAACTTATTTCAACTGCTCAGTGACGAGTGTGTGTGTTCGTGGAATTTCCAATGGGGATCTCGCTCTCTCTCTCTCTCTCTGATGCTACGTAGCCTACAGGAGCTAACCCCAGCTAGCCGAGCTGCTAACGCTGCTGGGTCGCACCGTGGTCATGTGGTCTGTGAACAAACACCCATCACCCCTCCTACACACACACACACACATATATATTCACTCCTCTTTCAAAACACACACATGCTTGCGTGGCTTTAGGGCTCAAGGCAACGTCGCTATTAATCACAAATATCAATAGTTTAAAAGTCGGCTCCCAATAAGGTCTATCTGGGGGAGGTGAGATGTCCCGTTTACTACGACGGAACAATAAGGCTTGAACGGGTTTGTTGTTAAATGTGTGGATATCTCCTGTGCTGAACAAACACTGGTTATCCTTTAGTTGCAGCATTAAATTGCACCACAAGGTGCATGTTTTGGTTTAACTGGACAACCCGCGACATCATTAGATGATTAAACGTATCATGCAACTCATAAAGGCAAGAAAGGACAGGGGATGAAACTTCATTTAAGTCATTTGCTTGCTGCTGAAATGTATGTTTTTGTTGTTAGCGAAGCAGCGATCTGACCCCGTTACTCACCAATAACAACAGAACCAGACAAGTTCAAGAGCAAACAGGAGAATCCGTCGTAAAATGTGCGAAGCCAGCTGTTGAGAAAACGGCTCTCTTTCCGTTACGGATGCCGCAGGAAAACAGGCACGAAAGCAATACCTTGGACCCGACGATGCGTGTGTTCTCCGTTACGCTACGTAAACATAAGTCTTCTTTGTTCGTGTTTTTTCTCGTTATTGTTCTACAGAATCGAGAAATTCACGATTTCGGTTTATAACAGTGAGCAGAGAACCGTTGTCACGTGATCCCGTTTGTCCAGCCGTACGTTCTTCTAATTGGTCGGTAAGCATGTCAGTAGACAGGTTTATGATTGCCATTGGCTGAGCATGAAACACCACCCGCCCTCCTATCCATTCACGTAAGTAAACAAAATAGACCCCATTTTCTTGCTGTCCTGTTTTAGTAATCAGTATATTAAGTTAATATTTTACAAAGTCCGTTTGTTACCTAGTATTAGTCGCCCTATAGCAACGAAAGGTCAAAATGTATGTTTAAATATGTTGGTCATTTGAAGGAGAGAGAAGGGAAACAAAGGGGAGTCAAGAAATAAATGTGTGCACATGGAGAAAATAATATAGTTCTACAGTATCTGGTTAATCTAGAGGTATGCACCCCTGGAAGGAGGTTTTTTAAAAACCTGTTTTAATATTTATTTATGGTCACTTTGGGGGAAAGGATTACTACCTTCACTAATCATTTAAACTACTGCTCAAAGAAAATAAAAGCCTTAATCAACATGTAGAGCAAAAGGCTAGTAGACCACGGCAATGGAGACATTTATTCATGTAAATGAACTCTAAATCACTCCTTTTAATGTCTAGTAAGAGACATCTACTCTTCTTAATGTGGCAATATAAAAGTTGAGTGACCAGAAGAAAAAGGTCATAAAAAATTGGGCATCAGGTGTTTGTTTTTGTTTTTTTTCAAAGCCCAGAAACTACATACTTGCATTTGTTTACAAAGCTCAGTGAAAAAAGAAGCAAGACTGTCAAAAGAAAAGGACTAAACATGTTCACACATAAAAGAGGCTTTTCCTGTTTTGGTTGGCACTTCCTCTGTGCCACACGGCGGTCCTTCTATTTTCACAGGAGATCATACTTCGTGGCACACAAAATTGCATGGTGAACGCAAAGTTTGTAGGCAACCAATCTTAATTCCGATGGTGTCATTCTTCCACATCCATTACAATACACAAAATTTATTTTATAATGACATGTTAAGTAAAATTCCTGTCTGTATTTGCTTTAAACATCTCTAGAAGCAATGGGGCCAGATATTCACTTAACTCTTAAGCATTCATCAGTAAGATCACTAGGAGACTTATCGTACTGATCAGAGTTACAACCTCCCCCAAAGTGAAGAGAGCATCACAAAATACTCGATCTACAGGATCAAAAGTATTAACAGAATGAAGAAAATGTAAGGAGGAAGCACTCTCTACAATATTTACTGTCATATTTAATTTCTATGCAAATCGGTGCAATAGGAAGCAATGTCCTTGTAATTATCTGAAATTACATTATTAATTCTTAATTGGTGAGCTGAATTTGTACTGGAGTGACCAGAATTCTGCTCCCCCTCCTCAAACTCTTTTTTTCTAGACTGAATGAAAGCACCCTCAGCCTTATTCTTGTAGATTAAGTCAAGTTTATGTTGTTGCTCCAGAAGTAGGTTCCTTTCTTCTGTTGATATATGATCAGGAGGCCTCTGTGCAACAGATGTGATCAATGAAATAGCCTGTAATTTATCTACTCTTTCAATTTAGGCAAGGACGCTACTAAACTTTCTTAAAAACTTTGCATCTTTGGAGCTCTGTCAGAATGACCATTGGGTTCTTGGTCACCACCCTGACCAAGGCCCTTCTCCCTGATCGCTCAGCTTGGCTGGACGGCCAGCTCTGGGAAGACTTATGGTGGTTCCAAACTTCTTCTATTTAAGAACGATGGAGGCCACTGTGTTCTTTGGGATCCTCAATACAGCAGAAATGTTTTTGTACCCTTCCCCAGATCTGTGCCTCGACACAATCCTGTCTCGGGGGTCTACGGACAATTCCTTGGACCCTATGGCTTGGTTTTTGCTCTGACGTGCACTGTCAACTGTGGGACCTTATATAGACAGGTGTGTGCCTTTGCAAAGCATGTCCAATCAATTGAATTTACCACGGGTGGACTCCGATCAAGTTGTAGAAACTTTTCAAGGATGATCAATGGAAACAGGATGCTCCTGAGCTTAGTTTTGAGTGTTATAGCAAAGGGTCTGAATATGTAAATAAGGTATTTCTGTTTTTTATTTTTAATAAATGTTAAAACATTTCTAAAAACTTGTATTTGCTTTACCATTATGGCGTATTGTGTGCAGATTGATCAGGAAAAAAAACAATTTTAGAGTAAGGCTGTAACAACAAAATGTGACGAAATACTTTCTCGCTGCATTATGTCCACCACATCAATGAGACTTTTCAAAGTTTGTCCTCTTGCCGTCTTCCTAGTGGTGTGCTGGAGGAACACTGGAAGCTCAGACTCTGCCACCCTGATATCATTTAGACCTTTTGTCACATCTGTCAAACTGCTGTCACAAGAGGTTGATAATAAAGTCACTGCAGACTTTTCGGATGGGCCAGTGATACAAGTGGGAGCCAAACGGGCCTAACGGGCCTAACGAGCCTGGGAGGGCTGGGGCTTTTTGCTCAATGCGGAAAAAGGTGCCTTACAACATTCAGGTATCATGGTTGGTTAGTAGTACATTTTGCGGCCTGCTCAGTTTGCAGTGGTGCCTCTGCTAGAAAACATATCCACTTGCTAAACATTCAAAGCCAAAAGTTACCACGATGCATTCACTTTGCTTGAAATAGTTATTCAAATAGCAACAGACGTCCTTGTTATTACAGTTTTCATTTTAATAATTGTAGACGTTTCCTGAATAGCTTGTAAAAGTAAAAATCATGTTTGGTCAAATGAAGCATAACTACATGATATCTGCAATAAAAATAATATTCATCACACATGCATAGAGTCAAGAAGGGGCGTTTGCCTTATGTGGTCATCAGCAAACACCCGCAAAACTGCTGATTCCACTCACAGAATCCTCCTCTGCGCAATTGTAAAAATAAATGGTACAAGGACAGACATTAGACGACAGCCATAGCTTTTGAGACCACTGCAACAAAACAAAGAACAACTGAATTTCAACAGAGAAGAGTGCCCTGTTTTTCTGCTAATCCCATTGATTTAAAGTGTGGTGGGCAGGGTTTTGACTTCTTTCTGGAAACAGGGGGTGCAGTAACACACTTTAGCCAGTAGAAGGCATGTCTCTCACTAGGCTTGACAATCCACTAGTATGGAACACAGCTTGCACACGTATCAGACCACGTAGAACATCTACCTCATGTGGATCAGAGTCTTTTAGAGCCAATCGATGACTGCCTGTCGTATCACTGGTTTAGAGCCAAAACACAGAATCCCCTTTTACTGTGGATCACTCAGTCTTTGGGGCAACAAACATTGCTACAGTACTCTCAATAGCCCTGGAACAGCTGTCTATTAAAGCACAAATCCACCCCTGGAACTGTTGGCCAGCATTGAAAAATATATTTTATTTACAAAGATATAAACGTAATGACAAAGATTCCTAATGTGGGCCTATGCAGAAATACATTCTCATAGTTTCTCAAATAAAATCTAACTATAAAGGAAAGAGTCTCTGTCTGTCTGTCTGTCTGTCTGTCTGTCTGTCTGTTTGTGTGAGCGGTTCTGGATAAAGCTGCAAGCAGCGATACCTGAGAACAGACAATCAGTCTATTCCCAACAGGCACGTTTTGAACAGGTGCTGCACTAGCATCTGAAATCCACAGTATTTGACATGAAAAGCAGTGTGATTTGAAAGATAGAGAAACAAACAAATCTGTAGCAAAATATCCTTTATTAACTAAAGCTGTTCCACTACTGACGTATACAAACTAACTTGAACAGCGTGAATACCAATGTTTAACGTTATGCTGAAACATCCGACAATGTCCCAAGCGTGTGAACTCAAAATACCACCTTCAATGCACTTTCAAATAACTTTCCTAATGTTGAATTGCTCTCCCTATTTGCACAATCCATGTCTCGATTGTCTTGTCTTAAAACCCTTCCTTAAACTATCTCCTCCCCTTAATCTACATCTTGCTTTTGTAAGTCAATAAATCAAGTCAATAAGGCTTTCACCTGGATTAACCTGATCATTCTGTTCAGTGGTCCGTTCCCTGTGCAGATGAACAGGAAAGATGAAAGAGAAGAGATGCTCTGTCTGTGTAAACAAGCAGGTGCATTACCTGAACATCACAGTAGAGGGCGCCTTAAACACTACGTTGTATCGGATGGCTGGATGTCCACCAACAGCATAACTGTGTAGTAATGATGGGGCTTCCCTTCCCTGGGATCACCTTGGGATCACCTTGGTCCAAATGTGTTTTTTTTTTTTTAACCAGCCAGTCAGTGAAGCTACCTTCATGAAGCCAGTAACGAGTTTTCTTTTATCCCCAATTTCAAATGGCAAGTCAGTTTTTGATTTCTTTTGGCTCTAAAAGTTTGAACATGCAGAACTAAACTGGACAAAATATGAATGAATGAATGAATGAATAATTTTATTTCAGTCTTTTTTTTTTTTTTTTTTTAACAAAATAACAATAAAGCATTTCATAAAAATAAAAAAACATGACAGAAGAAAGACTGAAAAGGTGTCGGCTGAAGCTATAGCTTATAGTAAGTCCTTACTGTAATGGAGGTCTAGCTACAGTAGATGGCTGCACAGCCTTGACTGGATGAAGGAGGAGTGAGTGAGTGAGTCAGAGAGAGAGAGAGAGAGAGAGAGACATTAAATGAGTAATACAGTTCTAGAACACCAGATGTTCCCATGACTGTTCCCGTGGCTGTATGTCAGCTCAGGTGTGTGTGTGTGTGTGCAGCTGAGTTATCCACAAAGTGCTGACCTGTGATACCTCTCCGTGGGAAACTCATAAAAACACATTGAAATGGCTTTGTTCATCTTGATCACGTACAAACACACACACACACATACATACAGATGCACAGACACAACACACTACCACAGACATGCATCTGAACGCTGTATCCAACAGTGTTGAAAACTCTATTCCACTGTGTTTCTATGTGGTGGGACCCAAAATCTGTTTCTGGTGGGTCCCCACATGCTGAAGCTAGTTAGGGCAAGAAAAACAGTAGTTTGGACACACAGCCCCAACCGCAAAGCTATAATACATATCCTACATGTATAGTTATAAAGCAGAAACCTTGCATACACTCTCACACACACACACACACACACACACAGGGTTGTAAACTCCTAACATATGTCTCTCTCTCCCCATGTGGAGGTGCTCAGCAGGGGGCCTCCTGACAGACAGACCTGTACATTCGGTCTAGTTAGACTTCTCTCCATAAGCTCTCTCTCCCTTTTCTTCTCTTTCCATCTCCCCTCAACTGTTATAACCCCCCTTCTCTCTTCCCTTCAGCCCCTCTCTGCTATAAATGTTTCTCCGTCCCCAACCTTGCTATTGAATCATAAATCATAAGTTCCCTTCCTGTATCCCACTCAATCTCTCTCTCCCTCTCTCTCCCCTTCTCACTCTCCCTCTCTCTCCCCCTCTCTCTCCTTCTCTCTCCCTCTCTCTCCTTCTCTCTCCCTCTCTCTCCCCTTCTCACTCTCCCTCTCTCTCCCCCTCTCTCCTTCTCTCTCCCTCTCTCTCCTTCTCTCTCCCTCTCTCTCCCCTTCTCACTCTCCCTCTCTCTCCCCCTCTCTCCTTCTCTCTCTCTCTCTTTCCTTATCTCTCTCTCTCTCTCTCCCCTTCTCTATCTCTCTCTCTCTCCTCCTCTCCCCCTCTCTCTCCCTCTTTCCCTTCTTCTCTCTCTCTCTCTCTCCCTCTCTCTTGGTCTCTCTTGGTCTCTCTCACTTCTCTAGCACAATGGTCCAGACTTTATGTCAGAGGGCAATCATGTTGTGTGTGTGTGTGTGTGTGTGTGTGTGTGTGTCTTCCGCCACAGCCTTTCC
>OMKK01036888.1:0-16167 GCA_900302305.1 Polymixia japonica | reverse complement strand
TACCAAGAGTGTGAAAGCAGGCAAATTTAACAAAAAAAAAAAAAAATATTATTTTTATTGATTGACGTGATTTTGCAAGTTTATATGAGGAAAACTGTTGAATGAATGAATCTGCTGGACTGCTCATCGACTGTCTGTTTTATCCACGTGGTTCCATCCCACGCCGTCTCCTGTTTTACCGTGGTCGCAGAAAGTGGACATGTACAAGGTTTAGCTATTATTTTTGTGGTGGACCGGAGACGTAACGGGTGTCTGTTCAGGCTCCCAAGGCGTCCTCCGCAGCCATGCTAGACGTTGCCATAGTGTCTTTGCGTATGAGGGCTTACCACAGGTGAGTTAGCATATAGAGCTTTACTGTTGTATAATTTCCACACACAATTATTAATTCTCCCACTAGTCTTCCTCACCTTCATCATGCTATTGCTCTGGGAGTACTTGGGTGGTTACATTATTACGTTTCGGTAGAGGATTGATGGCGCTAAATGCAGCGGTCATTCACGCGTTGAATAGTGGCTGGAGACGGAGAGGAGACATTTACACCTGGGTATTGACACCAAGTAGTAAAAGTGATGTGGCGGATAATGGTCAATGTTGGGAAAGACTGCTAAAACTGTCTGTATTTACTTTCCAGGATGTTTTTTTTTATCAAATCCTAAAAACACGTCTTTAAATCCCAAATATTTAGGAAAAGTCGTGTGGGGACAAGACCGTTACATTTATGACGTTTATGAGAAATTTCAATTTAAAATGTAACTGTTGACCCGCTACAGCTGATCGCTTTGCTAGTGTTAACGTGCCGATTTATTTCGATGACGCAGTTGACTAGGCGGTCCTGCAATGCGGTCAGGGACGCATCTGCGTTCACGCCACACCACGCACGTGGACAAATCTCTCCCGGACCACCTCCGCACGTGGCTGGAGTGATCGGATCGCAATGCGTCCTCAAAACCTTTTGGGTGCATTCACACCTGTATTTAGAGCTGTCCACTTGTGATCAGATTACCCAGGACGCATTTTAATGCCAGGTCTGAACAGGCCCTCTGTCTCTTATCTCTGTCCCTGTCTTTCTTCCTCTCTCTCTCTCTCTCTCTCTCTCGCTCTCTCTCTGGCTTTCTCCCACCATCCTGCAGTCAATTTACTCACAACAAACTGGCATCATGTTTTATTTCCAGAATACTCAGGGGCTAATGACACACAGTCGTGGCTTTCAACAGCAATATGCCAGTTAAAAACAAAAAAAAACAAAAAAAAGTCAGATGCGTGTGTCCCTATGCAGTCTGCCAAAGAGAATGTAACGACATCAAAATGTCTTACATGCAGAGCTTTTTATTCGGATACCCACGATTTAGCGAGCACGGCATCCTTTTTGGCAGTTGAAGAAAACTCTTGTGCGCTTTGGCAAGTCCAGGAAAGACATTTTGGGAATAGGGATGTAAGAGACAGAGCGTTGTATTACGCGGGCGCCCCTTGGTTAGAGGACTGTACGATAACGGTAACGGTGTCAGTGAGCGAGAGAAAGGAAGAAAGAGAGGAAAAAAATGTTACCAAACCTTTTTCCAACCAAAGAACATGATTATTTTTGCGGGTGGTGAAGTACTCGAAATAGAAGAGCCAGGCCTCGACGGAGGCATCGGGCCATGAAATTTTCATTTGCTCCCAAACTTTTGTTTCTCCAAAGTTTCATCATGCAGAATGTATCACACACACACACACACACACACAAACCGAGGCAGGCCAGCGGGTGTCAAACCTCCGCATCACGATAATACCAACATCCCCACTCCGCTCAAGCTCCTTTCAGACCAGTACTCTAGATTGCAGCGTTCCTGTAAGGCTAGCTACTTACTTATATAACGTCAAAGAAATGAATGCACTGTGGCCAACGCCAGCTGATTTGGATCCATTCATGCTCTTTTTCATGGTCATTTCTTCTTCAGTTCCCAGGTTTTCAGTAAAAATGTTCTTACAGCGAAAAAGATTCAGGGTTCCACTGGTGCCTTCGACAAGACTCTTCCTCTTTTCAAAAATGTAGAGGCATGGATTCCTGTTCTTCATTCACTCTTACTTCTTACCTTCCATTACGGCTGGTACAAATTGTTCAGAAGAGGCCGTGCTAGGCCTACTCCGCCCCAAAGTGCCTTCAAATCTCATCGTTCGCACTAGACGTGGAAGAGCCACGAAGCATCGATTCTCGAGCGGGCGGGAGCCCGGCTGTTCACACCAGAAGCGCATTTCTCTGCGCCGGTCAACAAGCGATTCTGCTCCTCTTGACATTTGATTGGACTAGGCTAGCCAATAGCCACCGCACCCCCACCTCTCTCTCTGTCTCTCTCTCTGTGTATTTGTGTGTGTCTGTCTGCTCATCTCTCTCACTCTCTGTTTAGACACAACTGATAAATGTGTATATATGTGTGTGTGTATATATATATACACACACATATATACACACACACAGGGTGCTTTATTTTGAAAATTGACCGGATTCTCTATGCCGTTCCTGTGTCTGACTTCCTGCCCGACTTGATCTGCTTTGTGCAGCTTGACAGATTCACTCGCGGAAAGCGGAGCAAATAGACCAGACACCGAAACTATCGCTGCAGATCACGAGCCGGGCCGCGAAATGGGCGCCGTAAGGAAGACGGCTGCGATTCCCAGCACGTTGCGGCCGTTCTGCGTCCAGTGTGAACCTGGCCTTACTTTGTGTAACATTTCCCACTGAGGCATCGAGGCTGCAGTAGGACACAAAAAAAAATAAAAAAATACTGTACTTTGTTGATACATACACACATGTACAATGATGCTGCTTTCCTCTGCACCTATTTTATGTTGTGATGGTGTGGAGGGTGGGTTGGCCTTGGCAGTGACTACTCTGTTGTACCTGCAAGATGGTATAGCGTAACACATTTTCAAGTGGATACGTGCAGCATACTGTAGAAGGGCAATGGGGAATGGATTGTGTGTGGGTGTGTACAATTCTATATGATAACTGATTACATGTGTTTGTGGTTTCAGCTTGACCTAATGTGTAGAAGAGTTAACATTAGGAACACAAGGAGAGAAAGAAAAACAGATAATCCATTGAGAATGTTGTAAAACTTTGGTAACATCACATTTGTCATTGCTTTGCTTACAGGAGGACAATTCAGGGAAAAATATCTTAATCAACCCAGTGACCCTAAGAGGCCAATATTACAACTGTCAGGTTCACTTATAAACCCTATAACTATGTTTAAAAAATATGTTTTAATTAATTATGTTATTTAATACAGGAACATTTTAATTTCTGTGTTGTGAATACATTTCTGTATGATTTTAATCAGGCTAAGTATCAAATGATAATGTGAAGGCTAAATATTTTCTTTTTCCAGTGAATAGTTTTTGTAGTTGTAAGGGTTGTCCATTTGTCCATATTTTTGGGGGGGTGGAGGGTCGATTCACAACCTCAAGATGAACACCCATGGCCCTATCTCTGTGAAATGTTCTCTGTTCTCAGAGTCAACAGTGATTCATATAGAATGAATGTCATATGTTCCTTAATTTTAGTATTATCTAGCTCTAGCAATCAGGGTTGTAGTACTCAAGTGTGGTCTTGGTCTCAAGACCACTTTTTTAAGTTCTCGGTCTTGTCTTGGAATTGACTGCATTTTTACTCTGTGTTGACTCGGTCTCGGACAGTGCAGACTCATTTTATTTCAAGACCGTTGGACACAATTGGACTGTCACCTTTATTACCTGCGTGTGCATCATCAGATTTTTCTTTCATTGTGACTTTAATTTGAAAGTAATTATAACAGCCAATCCTCCCAGGTCCCGCGTGTCAAGACAGAAAAGTAACAGCGCGCGCACATTCATTACAGTCATGGTCTTGAATTGGACTCACATTGTTCTGGTCTCGGTCTTGACTCGGTCTTGACCCCTCTCGGTCTTGGTCTTGACTTGGGCTTGATAAGCTTTGCAGTATTATGAGTATTAAGAACCGGGTGTCTGTGGCGACTTTCCCACCATGCATTCAAATTAGCATTAGTGACGCATTTTCACTTTGAAGTGAGGTCCAATTACACACCTGCAATTACCACTTTTTGCCATAGGTGCCGCCAAAGAGAACGAAACAGATCTTCAAGATTGCCACTTTAAGTAAATTTAAAAGTAGCTACTTTTTGACTTTGACTCAAGTATATTTTTAGCTGGATACTCTGACTTTTATTTGAGTTAGAGTTTGACACAGCACCCATACTTTAACTTAAGTACAACTTCTGGGTACTTTTCCCACCCCCTGGCTGCGGCTTTGTATCCCTGGCCATGTAAAAACTGTAAATCAATGCCTCCATTTGTCAAATTAGTTTTGATTGAATTAGTGACTGCCTCCCCGATTAACTTCTCAACATCCATGAAGGACAAAAAAAATCCTCTCTGACGCTCTATTTGCCGTCATGCTCCTTCACATATCTGACACAGGCAGACAGCTGCTGTCGGTCTAAAACATCTTTCATTTAATCTGCCAACACAGCAAAACACAGTTTACTTTCCGCACCACTTTGTTTGTTATTACATCTCCAATGATGCTGATAATTTCATTCTTTAGCAGTAGCTAGCGTTACATTTACTCAAGTGTTGTAACTAGTATTGTCAGATGTAGCCCTACATGTAAGTGAAGCCCTGACTTGAACTTCGCTAATTGTCCGCTTTCAAACATGCATCCTTGTGATGTGCTGTTTTGTGCCTGGTCTTTGAACGTCTCTAAAGCATGTTTCCAGTCTGAGAATTGCACATTGATTAGGTTGCTTCCATGCCCTCTCTTGCCCACGTGCTCGATTGCAACACAACACGGTGCTGACGAAAACAGCCATCGCACCTCATTGAGTATACTAGCCAACTAAACTGATCAATCCAATGATGTTGGAAATGTAGTTGGTTTTGTAGGGAATGTTTGTCTGATCATGGTCATCCAGTCCAGTGAGTATATTTCTGTTTTCTGTTTGTCTGATATTTTCCCAGCAATGTAATCCATAAAGTCTAGTGAAAATGTTTCTGAAGTAGGGATAAGGATAAGGATTCTTTTTTTTATTGCCATTTATGCAGAACATAATAGGAATTTGTCTCAACGTTCCAGTGTGTGTTTAACAAATATAGTGCAACAGGACAAGGACAGTGATGACACGACATAACAGGACAATCAGTGTAATGGGTGATGAAATAAATAATAATAATAAAGTGCAAATACAGAGTTAAGACCAATGTAATTTTCAGTCCTGGTCAACTATCACTGGGGGGGCAGAGTTGTTGAACAGAGTCGTTGACCAGCCTGGCGGCTGAGGGGATAAAACTAAGTCGGTGGCGAGTCTTCGCAGTCTTCGGCAGTCGCAACCTTCTCCCAGAGGGAAGCAGGGTGAAGAGGCCGTGACCTGGGTGCGAGGGGTCGGCCATGATTTTTCTTGCCCTCCTCAGAGCCCTGGTGTCATGGAGGGACTTGAGGGAGGGCAAGGGAGTGCCGATCACCCTCTCCGCTGATCGAATCACCCACTGCAGCTTGGCCTGGTCCTTGGCCCACTGCAGCAGGGAACCAGGTGATGATGGAGTGGGTGAGGATGGACTCAATGATGGCGGTGTAAAACTGGGTTATCATGGTCCTTGGCAGCCTGAATTTCTTAAGCTGCCGGAGGAAGAACATCCTCTTGTGGGCCTTCTTCATGAGGGCCATGGTGTTCAGTTCCCACTTCAAGTCCCGGGAGATGGTCAAGCCTGGGAAGCGGCAAGACTCCACGGAGGCCACTGGGGTTTCCCCCAGCATGATGGAAGGGGGCAGAGCTGCGTTCCTCCTGAAGTCCACCACCATCTCCACTGTCTTCAGTGCGTTGAACTCCAAGTTGTTGCAGCTGCACCAGCTCTGTAGCCACTCGATCTCCCTCCTGTACGCAGACTCGTCCCCCCTGGAGATGAGGCCCACCAGGGTGGTGTCGTCTGCAAACTTCAGGAGCTTGACCGATGGGTGGAGGGAGGTGCAGCTGTTGGTGTACAGGGAAAACAGAGCGTGAGACAGGACGCAGCCCTGCGGGGAGCCAGTGCTGGTGGACCTGGAGCTGGATATGCTCTTCCCCAGCTTCACCCGCTGAGACCTGTTGGTCAGGAAGTCGGTAATCCACCTGCAGGTGGTGACCGGCACCTGCAGCAGAGATAGCTGGCGCTCCAGGGTGAGAGGAAGGATTGTATTGAAGGCCGAACTGAAGTCCACAAACAGGATCCTGGCATAGTTCCCTGCAGTGTCCAGATGTTCCAACATGTAGTGCAGAGCCATGTTCACCGCGTCGTCCGTGGATCTGTTGGCTCTGTACACGAACTGCAGGGGGTCCAGTACAGGATCTGTAATGGACTTCAGGTGGGCCAGGACAAGGCGCTCCAGCACCTTCATGACAACAGAGGTCAGGGCGACGGGTCTGTAGTCATTCAGGCCTGTGACCTTGGCCTTCTTGGGGATGGGGATGATGACTGAAGCCTTGAAGCATGCTGGGACGCGACACAGCTCCAGTGAGGCGTTAAAGATGTAGGTAAACACCGGGGCCAGCTGGTCGGCGCAGTGCTTCAGGGCGGAGGGAGAGACGGAATCCGGGCCGGCCGCCTTCCGGGGATTCTGACTCTTGAACAGACGTTTCACTTGCCTCTCTGTGACAGAGAGGGGGGGGGGTGAGGAGGAGGGAAAACGAGGAGGGGAAGGAGAGTAGTGACTTTTTTTTGAGTCAGGGCACGTCGAAACAAAAAAAATCACTGATTCGAGCATTAACTTTACTGGTCTTGACTTCATAGTTTTCGGCAGCTCCATTGCTTTTGGAAAGCAAGGTTTCGAGAAGAATCGACAACTTGGTAGCGTAAGCGGTAGCAGGTTATTTTACAAAACTGACCAACGAGGTACATCATGCTTGGAAGCAAATTAACTGACTGGTGTAATTAACTTCTGTCAATCACGACAGATGCAACGAAAGATGTAGATGTCAGTAGGCTAGAGGGGCGGTGAAAAATAATAACTTTCAATCAAATTATTGGTGCAATTTCAGATGGACTGCAGGGATTTCGGGGGTGGGGTTCAGACCTGAAAGCCACCTACCTGGCTACCTGCCTGTCTCATTCTCTCTCTCTCTCTCTGAGTAAATTCATCTTACTATGCATGGGCCAAGCTGGAAAATTACTAAGGTAATAGATGTGATCTGCTTGCTACCCTTAGCTTGCGTTTGCGCACAGAATATCGGAGAGGTCATACACAGGGGTTAGCCACATACCGCTGAGTAAGCGTTCTCATCGCCCATCGTATGTATGTGTGTGTGTGTGTGTGTGTGTGCGCGCGCGCACGTATAGCACGGCATACGTGTTTAACATCTGTTGCCGCGGGGACAAAATTTAGGGGTCAGCGTCCAGCAAATCGGATCTTTCACTCAGACATTAAACACAGGCACACAGAGGCACGTCCACCCACCTATCAAACACACACACAGACACACACAGACAGACGCGTGTCAGGTCTGTGTGGAGTCACTAACATGCTGAGACAGGGACTGAAAGTCAAGCGGCCGTCGAGCGTTAGCTGAAGTGGCAGCTGTGTGGGTTGACGGGCGCTCCTACCCAGTTGGAATGACACTGCTCCCCTCAGTCTCATATCGAATTCAAAGCTTGATTCTGATCGGCTGAGGGCTTGTACCCGATCTGCATAAAAGGCAGGGCAAGCCGTCTCAATGTGACTTTCAAAGTGCGTGCAGTTCTGTGCACGTGTGCGATTGCGTGCCTATGTGTATGTATGTGCGGATTGCGATGTTGGCATGTGTGTATGTGAGTGTGTGTGTGTGTGTGTGTGCGGGTGTAATTATGTGCCCGAGTGTGAATGTGCATGCCTGCATGGTTCAGATGCCGGTTTTTGTGTGTGTGTGTGTGTGTGTGCGTGCGTGCGTCCCTCTGTAAATGCTGATTTGTACGCTTAAGTGAGCAGATTTTCATACATTTAAGCGCAGCCATATTGCTAAGCTATGACAGACTGTGGCCAGTGATGCGTCAGAAAAGCCCGTGTAAACCATAAGCTGAGGGATAGTGACAACACACACACAACATAGCTGTATTCTCATCCACCATTTTACACCACCACGACTTCTTATGACTTTCTCTTTCTCTCTGCTCCTCTTTGTTTGTTCATCAGAGGGGATGCAGCAAAGGTCTCAGGTCTCTCTTGAAAAAGAGATTTTTAATCTCAATGTGAATTTCCTGGTTAAATAAAGGTTATAAAAATGCATTGATTATTATTATTATTTTTATTTTTATTTTTTTACACACAAGTGTAAAAGAAGCACTTCTTTTTGTAGGCTACACTAGGTAACAGATTTGACCTAGCCTTTAACTTGGCCTATAACATTTGTAGCAGGCAAAATCTGCAACCTTCCATTAGGTACTGTAAGAGGACTTTACATCTTGAATTTGCATTTAAGCATCCGAACTACTGCTTCTGTCAAGGCTATATGGTTGTCTCTCTGTGTAGCTGCTTGTTATGTTTGCCTCTAATGTAAACCATCTGCACCTTTAATTCTGTTATCTGTCTGCCTGAGTCACATGCAACCAATGTGACAGGACACTGGACTCAAGCCCTCTGATGTCATTCAGGTCTCAAAGGGTCAGGAAAAGCAAACAAACCTAAAGAAATGCTAAAAAGAAAATCCCTCCAGCCTGCCCACTTTCAGTTGAGCGTTGTCCTACTGCCCATCTACCTACCTTTGCTTAACTTTATTTTATGCAGTAGAATAAAATAAAGTGAAAGTATACTCGTTGGGCCTACCTCCCCATCCGCCTCTCGTTCTCTAAGATCCTCCATGTCTTTTCCTTCCTCTTGTCCTCTCCCTGGGTCTTCGGGGAGGTAGAGTTGGATTTGGTGGAATGACGTATAGAACAAAAAGACTGAGAGATCAGAAGGAGATGGAACAATGTTGTGGAATCGCTGTGGTCGTTGCCATGGGCCCCCTTTTGTGCTCTCTCTCAGCCATTCATTAGACTTTCTGGTGTGGTTTTGTGGTCAGTGAAGTTAATTTTGTATGGAGTGGGCAGTCTACTTACTCTTTCTGTATTAGACAGTAGGAAAGGACAGAGGGAAACAGGGGATTGGAGGCACGGGAGAGAAAGTGCTAGCTCTAGCGGCATTCAATCCCAGGCCATAAATCCCATCGTGATCACGAGAATCCATCTCGTCAGGATTCAAGTTAATTCGACTGCGGCCGAACTCAGTTTTTTTTCTGACCAATCGGCGTCCCAAGCATTTTTCGAAAGTGCCCTCCCTTTTCCAAACGGTGACTTCTCAGACGGTTATGTGTAACAAACCATCTGGCGTGTCGGGTTACGTCATGCCACGCCCTGCCACACAATTCAGACGATACACCGTGCGCTCGGACTGCCTCTGGGCTGGTCGAGAAGAAAAGGAGAAGTCGGAAGAGACGGGAACATAGCGGGAGATGTGGGAAAAAAGGGAATGGGGAATCATCAGAGAAAGGGAGAACGGCAGAGAGATAGAAGGAGATGGCGGGAGGACAGATACAGAGCAAGAAAAGGTGGATGGTGAAAAATTGACCAAACTAAAATGGCTGACGTGAATCCAGAGAGTGCTGTGCTCCACGGTTATTTAGAGACCTGGTAGGGATGCAGGGACAGACGGGAGGGGAGACTTTCTCTGTAATGAATCTCTGAATGTCCATTGTTAAGATAGGGAGAGAAAGGATGATATGAGGATGGGGAGAGAGGGAGAGAGGGAGAGAGCGAGCGAGCGAGGGATTTGGAACACGAGGATTTGGTTCTCGGGAGAAAACTGCCTTAGTAACTATTAAGCAGTGCAGAACTAAATTAAAGCCTCTTCATGAAGTGCTCTTCATCACGTTCAGCGTGTAGCAGACTTGCAGTATGGGGATGTTGGTTTGTGCGTTGTTCATTTGTGTGTCTGGGCGTTTGTGTGTCTGCACACGTTCTAGGATGCGTACAAGTGCACGGGGCTGTTTCTGTGTGGCTAAGTGTGTTCGACGCAAGTCTTTACCGTCCGTCCACTAATAAAGTCAAAGTGCGGATCGAGCAAAACGACGGGGGAGCCGTTGAAGGAGAATCACAGATGATAGCACTGTATGGATTTGATTTTGCTACAGTTAAAAAGCTCTGCTGTCCCTCGTGCTCGTGGTGCTGTTTTTCCCTGGGCAGAGCAGCATTCATGTCGTCCCTCCCATCTTTCTGTAGGACCAGGAAATAATGTAGCTGGGGCCGCAAGCAGCAAAGGGGCATGGCATCATCTATCTGTATCTCTCCCTCTTCCTCTCTGGTTTTCTGTATCTCTTTCTTTTTCTCTCCAAATGCGTGACAGGGGTCACCTTGAATCCATCCCTTTTACTGTACACAGACATGGACGTAGACAAATACACACACACACACACACACACACAAACATTAGCCCGGAGCCCTCTCTCTGTCCTCACTCCCTCTCTACGTCCCCTGATCCTCTCTTTTTCCTTTTCTTCTCTTGCTATCTCTGAGCCCTCTGTCACTAATTTTTCACTTTAACTTCTGCCTCTCTCCTCTTACCCTCCCTAGAGCCAAAGAGGCAGTGTCATACAGAGGACATTGGGAGTAAATGCTGTACTATACCATACTACATTACTGTAACACTACAAACAATTATGAACAAAAGCGTGTGTGCATTTGTGTGCACTATGCAACGACTGCTACTACCCCGACTGTTATACTACAACTACAACTACAACTACCACAACTACCACTGCTGCAAAACTCTTACTGCTTATTAGTGACTTGAGTTGAATTGTGATATTACTATTATTATTATTATTATTAGTAGTAGTAGTATTATGGTTGTTTACAGGGGATAAGTTGCACAGATAATACTTCAACTGATGTATGTACTCCATCCAGAGCACATGAAGCATGGTTTTAATCTCATACTTTCATGCACTTACTTCCAAGTTTGTTGGCGACACGGAAGGAGACTCGTTCAACCGGTGTCCTGTGTCGGCAATTCTCCCTGTATCACGCGCAGGCGCACGTAGGGATGCGTTTTGTAGGCGGCGACGCAGGCAAGCCGACGGGGAAAAGCACAACCAGGAGGGGCATTATAGCGTAACAGCAACAGTTATTACTATGAGTAAACTACCTATACAAAAGATAAGTGTGTATCCACTGTAGACATTTTTGTGTAGGCTTTTGTAAGCCTCAAAGGCCATAAATTAGCATGCCGCGTGTTCTTTGTCGTCTATGCTGTGTTTTACGTTTGCCAGTCTTGCTTCGCTGCAGGAGAGTACGTTTATGCTTTTGTTCAAGCTCAGCTCCAACATGCTCCGTCACTATAATAAATTGCGTAATTGACTCCCTTAATGAATTGGTCAATTGCATGCCATGCTAAGGAATTGGACTGCAAACGCAGCAAGTCTCGAAAGGTCAGGCGTGCACTGATGCAGGCACCCACATGCAGGCACTTATTCACACGCACAGACACACCCCCGTGCGTGTTTGAGAAGGACTGATGCCCTTATTCATCATCAGTAAACAGGTGAGGTGTGAATTAGGAGCGGCGCATTTAACATCCCCATCTTGTCTTTCACCCTATCCAGAGCTGTGTGTCTTAAAAGCCCCTGGAAACAAAGCCTCAAATCACTAAAATGTATACACTGTACATGATATCAATCTTGAGCGTGACGCATCCACCAAAGTTTGAATGAAAAAATGAAAGTGAAAAATACAATAAAACACTGCTCAAAAGCAGCTGAAGTCGCTGATCAGGCTGTATGAGGACTGTCTGGGAGTGGTCCTAAAATTCTAATGAGCAGCTTGACTGACATTCCTCCAATACACGCAGCTAGCTACATCACACAACAAAATTACACAATGGCGCAAGCGAGGAGAATCGGGGCTGTTCAACCTCATATGTACAAACCTACCAACGCCGAGTTTGAGACAGAAATTCCACCACCAGATAATCTGCGTTCTCGGGCTTCACAGGTAGTGTCATGCTTCCGAAGAAACTGGTAGAAGTGAACCCAAAAGAACACAATAATATATGCTTATATGGTTCAACTCTCTGAATGCAGTCCATTGAGAGAATAGCCGATTAAAGGAAGCATACTGGTTTTATAGGCATGCAATAACAACTTCGGCTTCGCCTTGAGCTTTGCCTGGGAAAGCAGGTATTCTGGGAATGTTATGGGAACATGGGAAAGCTGTGGCTGCCTTTTTATATTTTGTCTAAATAGCAATGTGTTTATATACACAAAGCAGGAACAGGCATCAGAAAGATAAAGCATATTCTTACAACATGAAGTACTTCTTAACACAAATGAGCGGTTACATTAGTCCATGTACATCCTAGAGTCAGATTGGATTTTTCCATTACATTGGTCAAAGCAAGCAAAGGGTACTGGGTAATCAGTCCAAAATAACAACCAAAACCGCAGGAGAGCAGGTTCCGAGAATCAGGCGAACAGGATCAAACACAGGCAGGTCAGGCAGAAACAGGAATGAAAAAATGCTGGAAAGCTAGGCTGAAGACACTAGACAATCTGGCAGAGAGCAACTGAAAATGTCCAGTATATATACTGAGGACTGATTGGGGAAAATGAGCTGCAGGTGTGGAGATGGATGGGGAAACCAGGGCCTTCATTTATAAAGGTTGCTACACGCAAGAAAGTGGCGTAAACGCGGGTGACATGTGCGTATGCATCTTTAACAGCAAACATTGGGATTTTTAGAAAATCACGAAACACGGACACGTAAATAGCGACTCCGTCAGTAGGCTATAGCAGTGAAATCAGGTGTGAACGTATTTGATAGCCACTTCAAATAAATTCTTTATGCTCCACATCAAACTACACGGAGTTCTAATGGGATAAAATCCCAGAGGAACATCCAGGCACCCTCATGCATCCTAGTGTCTTATTTTGGCTGTATCTTGTTTTGATCATGTTTTCTGTTCAGTTATCTATAGGTTTTGTATTTATATGTGTTAGGTTCCCTGGTCTGTTTCCTTTAGTTCTATGTCCAGTGTTTTCCTAGTGTAGTCTTAGTCTGCCCAGCTGTGTCTCATTTGTAATCACCTAGTGTATTTCAGTCTTGTTTCCCCAATCAGTCTTTGTCTTCTGTTCGGTGCGTTTTCTAGATGTGTTTCCTGTAGGTACGTTTGTTGCATGTTTGGTTCCTGTGTCCGGTAGGTACTTGCATTTGCTGTAGTTTTCTGTAGTGGTGGTGTTCATTGAATTAAAATTCCTTTTTGGGTTTTTGGCTACTCTCTGCCTGAGGCCTGCATTCGGGTCCTCCCCTAGTCAGCACGTAACAATATGCATATTGTATGTCCACTAGACCCACATTATCCTAATTAGAAGGCCATCACACATATAGTATATATGTTACCTGGGGCTTTAAGATCATGATAAATTCAAAAGCCTTCTGTGTGTGTTTCTCTGTTTGTGTGTGCTCTATCGATATCCGCTAAAAACATTTTCCATACAGATTTATTTCATTTCATTTAGATAAGAGAAAGGAGGACTAAAACCAGTGAAAGAGCCAAGAAAACGGAGACAGCAATAAAAAGGATAAACCGGAGGAAAGTGCCAGTCCCTGGAAGAAAGCGTTCTTCAAACAAAGCCCGAGGACAGTTAGATCTGCCAGTGCCCTCTGTCTAATCCCCTTAACTCACACCCAAATCTTAACTTAAGAGAAACTGTGAGGCAGAGAGGTAGTGTTTGAGCTGCAACCATCTCTGACCTTACTTTACCCACTACCACTCCATCCCTATAGTACACAGCACATGTGCCCCAGTGGCCTGTGACTGCGTCTGGGTGTTAGGGAGTGGGTGGATGTTTTGGTTTGTGGGTGTACGTGAGTGTGCTTTTGGTTCGATTTAATGGAAACCTGGTGCGTTTTAGAACTCGGGTGCGCACCAAAAGTAGTTTGCCAAAAAACAAGGGTCTCGGACCGATCGCAATCGAACTCGGGTGGGGGTACACGGCAGGAGAGCGCTATCCGACCTAATTACAGGAAAGGGTTCGATAGAACAGTTGACCAATGTTGCGTTAAAGTGAGAAAAAAGAACTACGGAAACTATGGTATAATCGCATTCGTGATAATCTGCGGTTAAGTGGCAGCTCGACCGAAGAAAAAAATAAATTCCCGCATTGTTGTTTCTCCTCCGTTTTGTTTACATTCTGAGTACTACGTATTTTTCTATTAGTGGTCTGAATATCCTTGGATTTTGTTCACATGATGTGTACTTGTCTTCACAAATAAAACAGATCTGGCTTTAACCTATGCTTTTTAACAGCGGTATCAAATGATTGAATGCACAAGCATTTTGTCAGAGTAGCTGTGTAGCTTTATTTTCCTCAAGTAAAAATGATACAATGAGTACTGTTGACACTCTGCAGTTACTTTACTACATTATTTAATACACAGGACAAGATGTTACTATCCCTTGTGCCATAATCCAAGGTAAAAACCCCTTTAGATTTATATTTATTTGTTTATAGATTGTGGATCACTTACAAAAAGGCAGCGTGAAACTGAACTGTATCAAACTAAAAGATGCAACATTGTATTTGGTTCGGATCAAAACAAGCAAACTGAAAGTGCCCTTAAATATGCGTGTTGATGCTTTTTTTTCTACACACACCAGCATGACTTGTCAAATACATCTGACGGTCCACTGCTTCAAGCTTCTTTTTTTTTTATATAAAAAAGTAATTAAAAATGCTTGCACTAAGAATGAAAATGTGAAGTAGTTCAATTTTAAGAGCCTGATCAGGGACTACACAAACTAGCTTTGACTAACTCTGGCCCATTTACACAGATGTGAAAACTGATGTGTTGACTGATGTGCATTGTCCCTGTCAAATAAATAAATAAATAAATAAAATAAAAATTTTAAACAAATATCTATTTACAATTTCCACGTGTGGGTTCATGCTTTGACATTGGTCAGTTGATCTTTTTAATTTAACTTTAGTGTTTGTAGTGGAGCCGCATTTATTTCCATTGACAAAGTTAATATATACAGTATGGATTGGAAACAAACATACACACATGCTAACGTGACATAAACTACATTAAACCTTACTTGAACCTCAACCAAAACCCCAAATCAAACGTTTCCCTTGTGGGGAGTGTTGTCTCTTATTGGAAAATAACCTCCCCCAATCAAATGGTGTGTATTTTGAAATTTGTTCCCAATCTTGGCCTTAGTCAACACACACACACACACACACACACAGTGTACAAGGACTAGAAGCTTTGTGGATTTATACAAGAAAGCTTTGTACTGCTCAGGAGTATTTCCCACCTCTTTCTCTTTCCTCCCTGTTCTCTGTCTGCCACATTCTCGTTATCTTGATATCACCCCTGCACAAGGTAAAGTCCAGAGAGAATTTCAGAGAGATACTCCCGAGTCCATTCATCCCCCCCTCTATCACTCCACTGCTCCTCAGGCTGTGGTTAGAGATCCAGGGCTACAGCACTCTCAAGATTACACACACATGTACACTGCATTTTGATTTGATCAGTATGTGACCTTTAGTATTCTCTTAGTCATGACACTGTGGTGGAAATTTAATAATTGCACGCACAAAATAATTGTGAGAATGAGATAGTTGCTTCAATGTGTAGCAATATGTATTAGTCAAAGTCATACACTAATATGGTTCTTCTCCTCTAAGGAGAAGGCTACCATAGTCAAAGTCCGGTCCACCATCTCTCTGACAGAGAGTCAGAGGGAATGGCCCAGAGAAGAGAAAGCACAGTGGCTTTCTAATCATACTGTACAATAACAATTCTAGCTTAGCTTCACAGACAGGCCTTGAAACAGCAGGTGCTCTAGTAAGGACATAGGCAGAGAGAAAGTTATGGCTGCCTTTATGCTTCGTCTACATAACTAACAGGAAACTGCAAGAGTCTAAACATTATTTTAACACACAGTACCTTCTAAACATAAATAGTAGTTACATGAGTTCATCAGATTGTATTTTTCCATCACAGTACACTCCCTTTTTGTTCGGGAGAACAACTATAATAATCAATCTGAATAGATCATACATCATACATAAACAGTTGTTTATAATCAAACTATAGAAAAATCAAAATAATAAAAACTATAGAATATACATTTACATGTAACCC
>OMKK01036885.1:20082-41168 GCA_900302305.1 Polymixia japonica | reverse complement strand
TATATATATAGAGAGAGAGAGAGACAT
The DNA here is from genome assembly GCA_900302305.1 of Polymixia japonica. NCBI lineage: Eukaryota > Metazoa > Chordata > Actinopteri > Polymixiiformes > Polymixiidae > Polymixia > Polymixia japonica. Next base: position 41,141 of record OMKK01036885.1, on the reverse strand, counting down.
ATATATACAGATAGAGAGAGAGACATATATATATATATATAGAGAGAGAGAGACATATATATATATAGATAGAGAGAGAGACATATATATATATATATATATATATATATATATAGAGAGAGATATATATGTTTTCTTTCTATTATGTAAGCCTTCGACACACCAATCCATCAAGTATATACTTGGCGAGTGAAAGGGATTCTGATTCGCAAACGTACAATTTAGCTGTTTGGCCCTTTTGCTTTTACGTCAAGTTTACGTCAAGAGTGTAGAGTCAAACTGACAAATGTTGCCTCTGCTGTCAGTGATGAGAGCTTTTGAACTTGTGTGTGTTGCTTTCCAGGTCACATTCTGTCTCTGTATACGTGGGGAGGCTGGATGATCGCCTCTGGCTCCCAGGACAAGACGGTGCGTTTCTGGGACCTCAGGGTACCCAGCTGTGTCAGAGTGGTGGGCACTGCTTTCCACGGCTCAGGTGAGGTTAATTGGACTCATTCACCTGGCATGTCACTCATGCAAACGCTCGCTTGCTTGCTAATGATGTGCCGTATCAATTCACTAGGCCATCAAGTGCATCTTCGTCTCTCTCCCTGAGATTATATTTCCGTTTAATGGACGCTTTTCTCCAAAGCGCCTTACAGTACCATGAGTGCATACATTTTTTTTTTTTGTATGGACCATGGTTTCAGTGGGAATCGAACCCTTAACCCTGCTGGTTAGTTAGTGCAACGCTCTACCCATCAAACAACAGAACCACCTGTCAGTAGATTTAGCTTTACACCACTCTCTCACTCTTCCTCCTTTATTCTTCATCCCTCCCTCACTTTCTCTCTGCTTCCCTCTTCACAGGTAGTCCCGTTGCCTCGGTAGCAGTGGACCCTAGCGGCCGTCTCCTAGCGACGGGACAGGAGGACAGCGCATGCATGCTGTATGACATCAGAGGTGGACGCATGGTGCAGACGTACCGACCCCATAGCAGTGACGTGCGATCCGTTAGGTTCTCCCCCGGAGCACACTACCTGCTCACCGGTTCCTATGACACAAAGGTCATGGTCACCAACCTCCAAGGTAAGCTTATTCCTGCTGGCTGAGGCAAAGTGATGGTAAAAGTCCTCCATCTTAAAGTAAAAGGAAAAGCGTTTTGCCATTATCAATGAAGGTTTTCATTTTCAAACAAAGTGAACAGTAAAGTGTGGCTGAAGTGTTTCATGAAACCTAAATCTTTATTTAATCTGTTTTTGTTTAATTTCAGTTAATTGAATTTGCACTGTTTTGTTGTCATGGTAGCTGTCAGTCTATAGACAATTAGGCTACATTCAAATATTTTGAGTCCATATATTTTGTTTGTGTACATTTTAGGTATTTAGTTCTAACAGTAGGCCATCAGTTTAGTGAGAAATTACAGCAGTGTTATTCCTTCATATAGTCGTAAAATCTCTGAAATGCTAAAGCCTCACGCCGTAGGTACAAAGCATCCATGTGTGATCATAATGATCTCAGCAAAAGGCATACAAGCATATGTAATTATTGTAATTTCACTATTGCTGCAGTACGTTGAGCATCATGAAATTAAATGATCCTGTGGAGATTATAATCAACTTGTCATTTCAACAAAAGGATTCTCAGTAGCAGCTCTTAAATCTGTCCCTGAGTTGGCCTCGTAACAGAATTTGCGAGAAAACAAATCTGAACCTATTTAATTTGACTGAGAACACACGCTGTTTTTCAGTAAACCCTTCAGCTTCACACTCACACAGTTAAATAGATTCATATCTAGACGTAACCCGGTAAACCGCAGTCACTGTTTGCCACTGGGCAGCTCTCCTGAATCAATCAGAGGTTCAATCAGAATCAATCAGAGGTTCAGTGCCTTGCTCAAGAGCACCTTAATGGTAGCAGATAAGGGAGGGGAGAGTATTTCTTATTAACTTTTCCCAACCACATTTTCAAAATCAAATCACAACTCAAATGCTGTTTATTTTCCGTGACGAGTGATTTGTCAGAAACATCTCCTGGTGAGAAGAGATCCCTTTGTGCTGGAGGTAGTGAAGCCGTCGTATCTTTATGTGCGGGTAACCGACGGTTTCTAGCGGAGGGGCCTTTACAGCCTGGTCCTGGGTGGCTGTGAGCGAGAGAGCTGGACTCTCTTTACCCTCTGTCTGCCCCAGCTTCTAATACCTGTAAAAGGGTTGTACAAGGAGGAGAATTTGATGGATGTAAAGATAAGCCTACTTCAGGTATACTGTATATACGTATATATATATCTGTCAGGGTGATGTACATCATCATCGAGTATTAATACGCCCCACCCCCACAACTTATCTCTTATACCCCAGACGCTACCCTACAGTGTCATACCATCATCCCTGATGTTATAACCATTGGCCCTGATGTTATAACCATTGGCCAATCTTTTCCGGGCTGTTCATGCGGAGGTCTTCTCTGAGGCTGAGATTTAGTGACCGAAGGCTTGATATCCTTCAATGGTTCGATGGCCGTAAAGCTGAGGCGCCAGTTCCCCAGGGGCAACTTGTTTGATGTCTGCTTTTTCGGCTTCTCGTTGGTCAAATCCTTTTGTGTCAGAGACCCAGTGAGTCAGACCTTTTTGTTTGAAGATGCGGTTGCAGATATTCAGGTTTGCAGATTTTGTCTGGGTTGTAGTCATCCCCCAGGTGTCGATCACCATCAGGTCTTGGATGTTGTGTCTCAGGGGTAAGTTAGGCACCGTAAGTGATAAGAGCTGTGAGTTCAGGTGGTCATTAACGACTTTCAGACCTTCAGTGTTTTGTATTTCATCAGTCGCTATCAGATGTTGGATATTGTGTTCAGGGGGCCTTTCTCACCCTCTAAAGTGACAAGAGCAGTCCTTGAAATCAGGTAGTCGCCAAGTTTCAAACGTTTTAGTGTGCCTGGGTGTTGATGTACGGTAGACATCGTGCTGATTTTTGTGATTGGACATGTTTATCCTGTGTGTGAACTGTTCCAACAATGAAATCTATATTGGTTGTATTGGTTTGGTTGAATGTTAGAATGTGGACATGTTGTCTCAGACACTGTTGCCAGCAACCTACTGATCAACCTCTAGTGAAATAGCCAATAGCACTTTGGTTGGCTATATTGCTTGTGTTCCTCTAGGAGAGTGTCAAAATACCTCTTTCAACTCTCTATCATCTTACTCTAGATGTTGAAAGAGCTTCAGTTGGGTGAAGTGATGTTCTATGATGTTCTATGAATCAAATATACTTAACAGCATCACTACATTTTCAGTGTTTACATTGCATTCATTTAAATGGAGCCTAACAGCTCAGCAATGTAAATACAATTAAAATTCATCTTCTTGCCATATTTAAAGGTACTATATACAATATTTTGAACATTAATATAGCAGCAAACAACTATTTACATGCGGCCATTTGTTTTGGTCTGAGATGCTGGTGCTCTAGTGCGACATCTAGTGGCTGAATATCGTATATAGCTCCTTTAACAGCCTACCTGATCCTTTGAATGAAACCAAGTGTGACCCACTTTGACACCCACACAGCAACAAAAAAATCCTACACAACACATTCTTCTTGTCTTGTCTCTGTATTTGCGTATCTGAGCTCCATTGTGTTTTTGTCTAGGTGACTTGACAAAGCAGCTGCCCCAGACTGTGGTGGGGGAGCACGGCGACAAGGTGATTCAGTGTCGATGGCACACTCACGACCTGTCCTTCCTCTCCTCCTCTGCTGACCGCACCGTCACACTCTGGACACACAATCCCTAACGCACAAAACCACAGAACCCTAACGAACAACCAGTAAAACACGCTAACAAGTTCTAATACACACAGCCTGAAACAAACACAACCCCCTCAAACACACTCTAATACCGTCTACACACCTGACAATAAATGAGAAACCCCTCACGCACAACCAGAAAAACAAACACACGCACGCACAGCCTGTCCCTCCTGTCTGTAGGAAACCAAATGAATACAAACCCATGATGCATTGCAAAACCCCTATTTTCTGAGTATGTGTTGGCTTGCTGATTTTCCTTTTTTTTTTCTTTTTGAGCATCTCTCATGCTGGTTGTTGCTTTCTCTGAGGAGGGGTAACAGGAGGATAAATGAGCATCCTGGACCATTCATTATGAATCCTCTATTCATCACTTAACTGCATCCTACATTTTATCACTCCCAGAACTCACTAGTCACAGAGCAGATGGAGGATAGATGCTTTTATACAGTGCATTGCTCTTGATGGTGCCTTCCTTAAGTTCTCAGTTCCCATTAAAAAAATATATACATGGTCATTTTTAAAGATCAAATTTTGTTACTTCATTTAAAAAATAAAAAAAAATTAAAAAATATCCATTCCTCATTAGTTTGCACAATGTTTTCTTATAGCTGGTATTATGCTGCTATCTTTTTGAGGAAAATGATGAGATGAGTTTATGGCATCAATGCAGATGTAAATTTGTGTCAATGTATCAGGGGCTGTTCCTGGGATATCAGGAAGTTGAATCTGTGAGTCATAATATAGCATTGGTATTGGTATCAGTCAGTTGAAGTCGTTACTACTACCCTGTAATGTTTGTGTGTCCATTGCATTGCTAGATCTCAGCTTTGTACATATGGAACAGAAATGTATAAATTTGCTTTTAAATGTAACATCAGTGTTTTGCGCTGAAGCTGTTGCAGTGTCTTGAAATGGCTTGCTTGCAACTCGTTTTTAAGGTCGACATCAAAGGGAATTAGGATTTGTTTTTTTTTTCAGCATCCTACCTTTTCACTGTAAAAAAAGCTTTGGTCTGTCTACTGCTAAATTAATATCACTACAGTAAGTGGCAGACTTTGGCCATAAGAAGGGTGTTATCATATGCACAATGAAATCTTAAGAAAAGCACGCCATTTTTGATATTTATTTTAAAACCAGTATTTGGAGCATACGCATTGTATTCCTTTTTGTATTTTATGTTGGCACTTTGTCTTTGACACTTCTAATACTGATTTAGACCAAGATGCATATATAAGTTTTTTTGTGTTCTTTTTAATGATCATGTACAGTGTATTGTTTTAACTAAAAAGGCCAAACTAAAACATAGATGTATTTATTTATCTATTGTGTTTTTATGTAAAGTTATTATTTTATTTTTTTTGAAACAGTAGTGGCTCTTGTACTTAGCTTTTCTAATTGTTTTAATAAGTGATTAAGTTAATTATAGCTTATTGAAGTGTAACTGCTGGTACGTTAACAAAATAAAAGCGTCTTACACTTCAGACTGGAGTTGTACGTTGTGTTCTTTCGATGAAATAAAAAGGGTGAGAGTTCACGTTGATCATTTAAAACAAAGCCAAGACAAGATATTCCTACACTAAATAAATGAGGCTTTATTCCTCTGATCTCAGTCAAAACATGTATTACAAAAGAGCATCTGGGTCTGTACATTGATTAAAATTCATTCATTCTTTTATCAGCTTGTCTGAAATAGCCGTTTTAAAATTCCTTTACTTTACCTAGGCAAGGCCTCAATCCAACCAAAACCTAACACACAAACAATTAAAAAAATATATACATGGAGAGAGTGCTGTACCTTTCTTGTGTCCAGACAGATCCACAGACACTGTTGTAAGTAAAGCCACATTATGTAACAGAGCAGTAGGACGGCATTAGAAAAGGTCAAATAAATACAAACATAACTGCAGTTGTGTATCTAAAGATACACATCGGGTACAACTGAAATTCATAATTATTAAAAACAAGAATTGATTAAAAAAAAAAAAAAAAAAAAAAATTCTGTTGTCCCTGATACTACTAATGGTTTGTGGTCATGTTTATGCTGCACAGGTTGTGCAAATCCAGTTCTAGTTCAATGGTTCGACATACTGAACCATACTTGTCTATAGTGTGTTTTTTCCCTACTGTATACTACATATAATGCTGGCAGTGCTTTGTATTGTCCACAAGGACACATCTACATACAGAGACGACACTTCCCTTTACCCACATTAAGCAGTTATTAACTGATCATGTGACCATCCACCGCTAACGTCCTCCACATTACAACACGAAGAACAAAACAAAACGGTCTTTCCCTCTAAGTGTTTGGATCCCCAGCCAGGGCCCGTCTCCTTGGTGGTTCGACCCAGCGTTGAAGCCCTGATCCTGGGCATGAGTCAGTTGGAGCTGGGCCTGGCTGCGGAGCTTGCCGAGGGCAGGGTGACGCGCTGCTCGTCCATCCTTTTGGCCTGCGAGCGCATGATGAGACTGAAGAAGTCCTCATCTGGTACGGTGGGCCCGCGGGCTGGCGGAGGAGGCGGGGCGCAGCGCTGGTCGTCCAGGCGGGATCCCTGGGTAGTGGAAAGAGGAGAGACCATCTGAGATATGGTAATAAACGTATGATAGGAAAAGGAGCCGAGTCGTTAGTTTGAGCACAAATATCCTAATGCAGTGTTCTCGTACTTTCATTTATCTGTCAGCCCCCCGACAGCTGGAAAAATGTTAAAATGATGAACCCCCCACCCCCCAAAAAAGAATTAAATCACATTATCATTACAGCACAATCATCCACATAACGATGTACATATAAATATCCAAAAAAGAACCACTCTTAAACTGCAATCGAACTGGAACTGATCTGAGAACTTGGGTCTCAAAACCAAAATTTTCTCCACCTCTTACACCTACAAAAACAAATATTACAGGAACTACTGCCCTGATGTATTCACTCACTGGAACGTGCTTTTGCTTAAGGTTCCTTTGCCTAACCCCACCCACCTGGCACTTGACAAGCATGTCGAAGAAGTCGTCGTCGGGCTCTGCGTTGTCCGCGTTGGCCATCAGGTGACTGAGCACCGCCTGGCTGTTGTGCTGATGGAGCCGGAGGCCTGGCAAATTTCCCCCTGCTCCCGCCGACTCCGCCGACTCTAACCGCCGGCCCTGGGCGCCCGAGACGTTGGCAGACTCTGACGCTGCTACGGTCAAGACAGAGGAGGACGACAAGGGGGAGTCAACCCAAGTCCCTAGATGTGACTCTTTGTTGTGGGACTGGTTGGGACTTTTCATGTGTGTGTGTGTGTGTGTGTGTGTGTGTGTGTGTGTGTGTGTGTTTGCGCACTCACATTTCCTGACGGATCTGGGAGGCGTTTCCGGGCCGCTGTTAAGAGACAGCCTGCTGCCCTTGTCTTGTATGGAACAGCGCTGGTCGTCCATGCGGTTGCTTTGGAAACGGCTGAGCAGGTCAAAGAAGCCCTCGTCCCCGAGCATGTCAGGACTGACTCGCTGAGGGAAACAAAGAAAAGACCCAGAATGGGAAAAACCGCACGACAAAACACGCGAGAAAGAAATTCAGCAGCAGGAGACGGATGCATACGGCAGCTGGGGTTGTTCGCTGATCATTTCAAGCCTCTCTGGGGCGCTTACCTTCTGAGGTCCCTGCGCGGGAGTCTGGTTGGCGTCCAAGGTGTTGCTGGTGTCCTGGAGGACCTTACTGGAGCCCCCAGCCTTGTGCTTCTTCCCCCGCAGGCGGCTGACGAAGAACAGCTTGGAGGAGCTCTTCACCAGGCTAGGCTTGGACTGTTTGGTCAGGATGTCGCTGTTCCACTTCTGACCCTTTTGACGCACACAGGAGCAGAGCGCGTTAACGTGACGAGGAAACGAGGAGGGGGGTGAAAACAGCAGATCTGATTATCCACGGTCATGAAACCGTCAGGATTCTAGGCTAACGAGAAAAAGGTCTGGCGTAGCAGCTGTGGAGGTCAGGGCGGCGTGATTTACGAGGAGCAGAATGTGTGTGAACGGAGTGTAAACTGTGCATGGAGGGAGTGCGGCTCTTACGTTCATCTTGTCTGGGGTGAGCTTCATCAGCTCCAGGTTCTCCATACTGTGTCTCCTGCTCATCCTGGGCCGCGCTCCTGAAACACGCGACCACTGTTACTACCTCTGAAACAACATTATCGGACTATATCAAAATGCCGGTAATAGTGACGGATAATTGGGAGCTCTGGCGTACCGTGCAGGTTGTAGTCTATCTCCTTGTTTTCTGACAGAGTGGAGTTATTTGTGCTGTAGCTCAGACCCAGGACCATCTGGAGATCAGAGACGTTCATGCGAGCAGTCAGCTCCCCGCTTCTGTCTCCGGTCTGGCAAAAAAAACAAAACACACCACACATATGGAGAGGTGAACTTAAACCGCTGGGTTGTTTTCCACAAGCTCTAGAACAACGCTAATATGAACCACCTGAGAGTGGAGGTTAAACTGGTCAAATGTACGGATGACTTATGACATTGTCATAAGTAGGATTGCATGAAAATGCATTAAATTGTAGTACCCTATGCAGTCTAATATTCTGCTGAAACTATTTTAACTACATGAATCAACTGGCAAAATGTTTAAAAATAGCAACCGAATATTGTTTGTTTTTCACTGCATATTTTGTTCAATATGCCGGGACACGCGAGGTTCTACTGTAGGCCAACACGGAGAAGGGACATTTTAGGATCTGCTCTGTACGTACCTCTTTGGAGATCTCCAGGTGTTTCTCTGCAAAGTGCATGGCCTGGTCATGGTTCCCCAGAGCAGTGTGAGCATTCCCAAGACTCCAACACGCACGGCCCTCCCCGATCCTGAAGCAAATACACATCCCGTTGTGTACACAGGGCATGGTCAAAACACAGGAGAAAACATAATCAGTATGGAGGCTTCCTGCAGTGACTGTGCTTTGTTATCCCATGGGTGTGATCAACTAATGTCCTAAAGCACAAACTCAATGTGCTACCAACAACAATTTTTGAGTGATTGTCTGGAACCAAAGGCAGCGAGGCAAGACATCTAGACTACGTTGCATACGTTTTCATGTCACGTAAACGCTCTTGACATCCTATCTCCTTATTGAAATTCACGAAACATATTGGCATAGTGATTGACAGTACGGTTACGGTTTCCATTGCAGTGAGACGACCGCTGGTGTCTTGTAACTCTCTCTCTCTCCCCCATCGAGAAACAAATATCACTGAAGGTGATCACTCATTGTTATGGCAGAAGCGATTGGCAGAAGTAATCATGCTCTGTGTGTGTGTGTACCTGTCGTTGAGCTCCTGGGCTATGATGAGGTGTTTGAGGTGGTAGTCTATGGCCCTCTCGTAGTCCTGGAGAAGCGTGTAGGTGTTGCCCAGACTGTAGCAGGCCTGGGCCTCCACCGCCCGGTCCTTTAGCTGCCTGGCCAGCTGCAGGGTCCTCCTGACAAGACAGCCAGAGGAACTGGTTCAAAAACACTGCCTCTGGCCTTTGGTCCGGCAACATTTTATGCAGCATAACAGCTTGTCCAATATAGTAAATAAGAAAAGGTTATCGCTATTTTGCGTCTAGGGGCGCTTTTGCACAGTCGGACTTAGACAGTTCTTCAGTTTGGGATTAGAAAGCTGTTGTGGTTGTCTGGTGTTGTCTGATCAAACTAGGCCCTGTGAGACTCCTGGCTGCATTAAGACAATCCAGGCAAACACTTAGTACTCCTCTGTTGTCGTCTCAACTGGCCTGCAAGTTAAAGCTTCATTAACATGAGATGAATGCCAGGCCCGAGGCTTAACGGAACTGGCTTACTTGTAATGCTCGGCTGCCACTTCAAATTCCCCCAGAAAGATGTAAGCGTTCCCCAGGTTGCAGTAAGCCCGTCTCTCTGCTGAACGATCGCCAAACTCCTTGGCTATCTGCAGGCGCTGAGTAGAGAAACGGAGGCACACATAAGCATTTTATCATCCCTCTCATCAACTTGCTAGTCAGTGTGACTGAAGACTTGGGTTGAGTCACTGAGACAATTAATCAAGACTTTCTCTGGACTGAAACTGACTGTGGAGGCGCTAAAAAACAAACAAGAAAAGGACTTTCAGAGTTTTTAATCATACCTGTTCATGGGAAGCCACAGCATTGCGAAAGTTTCCTAGCAAGTAGTGTGTGTTGCCAAGGTTACCGTAGGTTCGGCCCTGGGCGGCCCGGTCTCCGACCTCCTTCACGATGGCCAGGTTTGCTCTGGGAAATGCAGACACGACAGAAAGGTCATGCAGCAGCTGATCCAGTGATACGCGTAGCTGGATGGTGGTTAGCTATGAGTCGTGCACAAACAAGGAGGTCACAAGCACCACACCCGTGACTTACTCATAGTACTCTGCTGCCTTCTTCAGTGCTATCGTGACCTCCTCTGGGAAATCTCCAGGCTCAGCTCCACTCCAGCAGATACTTTTGCCCTTGGCATGGTATACATTCCCGAAGTTATACAATGCTCTGGCCTGACCCACCTGCCAAATACAAGGAAGAAATGTCAACGAGGAGTTAGAATGAGCCCCTGAAACTACACAAGTACCACCGCGGTTTTAGTGCCGCTGTTGGCTTTGTTCACCAATTCGTTTGTATAAGCTGCTGCGTCACCTTGTCATTGATGTCCCTCGCGATTTCTAAGTGCCTCTGACAGCAAACCACTGCCTCATCGAACCGCCCCAGCACCTTCAACGTGTTGCCAAGGTTTCCACTGGCTTTGGCCTCCCCGAGCAGGTCCCCAATTGTCCTAGGGCAAGACATAACATGCGAGAAGCGTCAAAGCCAAACAAACCTGTTAGCGGGGGTCAGGGGAAGACGCGTGCATTCGTTTGTAGGTCTAACCTGGTCAGTGTCAGGTCATGGTGGTGGAACTCCAGGGCCTTGGCGTAGTCGTGTAAGTGGAAGTAGGCATTCCCCAGTTGGCTGTAGATGGCACTCAGCACCTGCAGGTCCTCTGTGCCCACCTGGATGGCAGCCTCAAAGAAGGACACACCGGCTCGGTAGTCGCCCACCTTACAGAGCCGTTCCCCCTCCAGGGCCAGCTCCAGGCAGGACGCCTCCATCCTGCAGAGGACAGAAACAGATCTCTCACGAAACAAAAAAACAAAACAAAACAACAAAAACCACACAAAACAAAGCCAAATTCCAAGGCTCTGGTTTTGCTGTTTTGCCGTTTATGATGGCAAACCCTCAGAGGGCAATCGGCTTACTAGCTTGTCAAGTAGTTCCAAAGCAACTGGAATCCAAATCAAGGACTGAAGCTGAAGAGGTTCAGGGAAAAATAGAAAGCCCTTAGCTGTAAGCTGTAACCAGCTGACTGGACTCCACCCACAACCCAGGACCAGAACCTCTCTCTAAGGAAAGCTTTCAGCTGGGAATGCTGTTTAGCTACTTCCTTCCATCTACAGAGAACAATGGCCCTGGTTAAATGGGGTTTGTTTGTTATGGAAAGCCTCCCTTCCTCTCAGTATGGTTGATATAGTATACCGGGCATTCAAGCAAGGCTTAGAGCAGGTAGAAATCTTATAGAGTGAAACATTCTCCTCTTTATTACAGTTGTGGTAGGCTAGATTCATTAGCAGAAGTTGTTATTATTATTTGTGGTGTTCCTAGAGACCACAGCGCAGCTTAGCCTCGTAGGGCATGAAATGAGGCTGTGGTGTGACCAGGCCAGGCCAGAAGGGTGTCCGCAATAGCAAATGGATTATCTAATTAATGGCAGATTAAGCAACACATTCATGCACAGCAACAATGGCTACAGTCTTTGCAAACATTTGGTTTTGAGCAGAATGACCCACTATTTTGCTGGGGATGAGATTAGCCTCTCACAGTCTATTCATTTTGTTTACTTCAAGCTTTCTTTATCAATGTTTTGTCTGGAACTTCACAAAGAATATTGACGTACAAAGGCATAGGCAAAAACAGAGACTCACAATAGGCTAATCTAGGCTATTTCACACAAAGTAACAGGCTACTGAAATTACAGAGACACAACCAACAACCTCAACAAGGTAGCTTTTTTCATTCAGGTAGGCTATAATTTAGTGAACAAGGGCAAACAAGGAGCTCTGAATAGCTGGTAAAGCTTATGGCTTAGACCTTAAATTAGAATAGCCATCTTTTTGTTTACTACAAAGTAACAACACACCACGACAACACTCTACCTCCAGCAAATGCCAGCCTACCTGCGGGCCTTTCGTCTCTTAGAACAACAACAACAGCACACATGGCCCATCTGAGAGGCATCTACACAGGCTTCCTCCATGCTTCTTCCATGGGAGAAAAATTCCAGGTAGAAGCTCTCTCTCTGTCTCTGAAGCACTGAGAGATGAACTCAGACACAGTTTACTAGCCTACACTGAAAGAAGACAATGAATATTCGACCAAATATAATAATAAATTAAAAAAATAAATAAAATAAAAGGTCAAAGGTGAGCACTCTATTCCTGTAACCACAAAACCATCATTCAGCTGACGTCACAGAGATATTGCTACACCACACATTGTCAATCTCTCAAGGTGAAGCCAGTGATATATCAGCGTTTTCTCAGCTAATCTGCTTTTCTTTCTCTCGAGCTCTCTCTTCGGACCTGGTCACCTGAGATTACTGGAGCACAGCAGACAGTCCGCCACAGATTACAAAGCTGATCAATGTTAAAGAGCTTAATTAGACATGTCAAACACAAGTGGACTGTGTAATACAGTTTGATGGAGTAATATATTTGAGGGGCAAACGTCCTGCGTACGATATGCACAGGAACAGAAAACTCATTCCACCAAGCAGATGTCCGTTTTGTTGAAAGAAGTTGGGTAAACTCATGTGGCAAAACAAAGCAAGTGGCAATGAATGTTTCAGGGGCTGGTTAAATATTGATGCCAGCTGGAGCGGTTGTTCCTGCGTTTGGTAGGCCACACCTGCTGCCAGTGCTCTATACCTGGACAAGTGCAGACAGCCAAGTCCCTCACCTGCCTTTAGTCAACAAACACAGGAAGTAATAAAATAAACTCCTCGTCACTCTGACCTCTCTAGTTTGACTCAACTAAGTCAAAATTACTCATAGTGTCATCATTTCAACTACACTAAAAGAAATGATCTCATCTTATGTAACAGGCATTAAAAAGCACGGAAATATCGAGTCTTCCGCTTTCCTCATTCAACCATTGTTTTTACCATTTGACTGACAGCCTTAGCCTAGAAAACAATGAAAAACAAAAGAGCTACACTAGATAGCTAAACTATCTTCTCCACAACCACATGTTATGTGAGAGATGAATGAAGCCTACCTGTAGCGGACATGATAGGACTGCTCCTCAGCTCGCATGCTAACCACTGAGCCACTGGTATCCATTGAAGTGCATAATATGAGGGACAATCCCCGTTTCGATCCAGAAAAAATGGTTTCGTTTGAAAAACAAAAATAAACGCGATCAAAAAAAGGTTCTTTGGTGGGCAAGAGAAGTAGCACCAAATTCAAAGTTGCCCTTTTCTGGAAAGTTTGTGTTTGTCCCTCTGCTGAATGGAGACGGGGAACTGTAACCCCATGAGTGTGAGACAGAGCTGCAGAGTCTTGAGCGTCAGTCCGTACGGCTGCGTTCGTTCGTTTACTGTATGTATTGCGTCACTGCCCCGCGAAATCTCCTCAGCAGCCCTCTGTGAAGAGAACACAAGATGCTGTGTGTGAAGCCTCATTCTGGCCATGTGACGCCATGGCAACACCAACCAAACAGCAGCGTGCACCAGCAGGACAGGCAGGCGGTGAGACAGTGGGGCGGAATGGATGGATGGGGTCAATCATACGCAAGCTGTCAATCTAGGGCAGTGACTCAATTCATCCAAGCTCAGGTGTGTGGGCTCCTATAGAAAGGTGAACAAGCTGCAAAGGCCTTGGGATATATAGACTAAACATGCAAGGTAGGGAGCACTTCCCGAGTGTGCAAATGCAAATTGTTCTTAATCATTGAATTTATAAAATAAAAAAAAATAAAATAAAAAAGTCCAGATATCACCGGCAGAGTTATAGCAGAGTTCACAGTGTGTGAGAAAACTTTCCACCAAAGTCAAGCACAATGATAAGCAAGCTGAATGGATAAGATAGCCTTCACGGGGGAAAGATGAACGACAACCATTGCCTCATTCCTATGAGGTCATTTTAACCACACCCACTTGCTCCCCAAGTTTACAGAACACATGCAGAGGGATCTGATCTGCCAATTGGGCCAATTAGTTTAACTATAATAAATGGCAACTGAAAAGTGCATAAAAATGCAGAGGCTATCATTATGTACTGCTACTTAAATTTATGTTTATTTAAAACCTTTCAGAGGGCATCTTTTTCATATTGATTTTAGGGCATCTCTGTTAAAGCATAACTTGACAGTCTAACTGGCCTAAGAGTCAAATTCATCAGCATTCAACTCGTAATGTTAGCCACTTTGTAAATACACTCCAAGAAGTGCAACACAAAATGGAAGAAACTGTATTGACTATGTAATGTTCTTGTCTGAACTCAATGACTGGAAAAGAATAAGAGATATACAAAAACACAACACAAGCAGCGACTAAAACTAAAACAAAACAACAAAGTCCAGACTGACAAGCCTACACTGCTACACTGTAAGACCAAAATAACAACTCAGGCCTTGTTGATGTCAGCCTTTCCCATCCATGTGAGCTTAAGAGTTGCACATTTCTTGCATAGATGGAACATAAGCTGCATTGGTCATCAACCACCAACATTTGGATTCAGGGGACCTTGAAAGTCAGAGCTGACAAAATGATTCATCAGAGGGGTGTGTGTGTGTGTATGTCTGTCTGTGTCACTTTTTGCATAGCCCAGACCTATCCACGTACCGTACCGACAAAACTTACTAGTCGTCTCTTTTGATAATGGAAAAAGGTTAGGAGAAGAAAATATTTCTGCTCAGCCAGTTATTCCTGCTGCAAGTTGATGTCAGCTCTCATAATCCTAACTAAAGCCCAAGGCTTTGGGAGTATGTGCAGTACATGTACATGCATATGCTTATAATTAACAATCAACGTCTGCCAGTGTTCGTGCAGCCTTTTCCAGTATTGTTTGCCAAATGGGTGTGTATAAGAGAACTGGTCACAAAGCTGCAGTATGCATGAAGACGTGGTTAAAGAGAATAAGTCATTCATGACTAAGGCTATGGCAAAGGAAACAAGAGGTTGTTCTGTAATGACAGCTTCTGAGGAGGTGATCTCTGGCTCTTTCAAATCACAAACAGGACATGATTTCATCCTAAACACAGTAGATGTGATCTATTTTCTTTGTGTGTACAGCCCATAGATCTACAACGACCACATCCTGAGAAGCAAAGCAAACATGGAAACAGTATTCAGCATTACCGCAGGGAACCACCAGCAAGCCCTTCACCAAAACAAAAGGAAGAGATAAAATGTAGACGTACTCACCGGTAACTCTTCAAGACAGAAACAGGAAATCTGGAAAGCCTACAGGGAAAGTGTATGATAATGAATGCATCAAAGTACATCTGAATAAAAAAAAAACTGGTGTTGCAAAAAATATCTTTCAAATACTCAATAACTTGAGTCTGATTGTGCACTTAGCATTAACGTCACTATTAACTTATTATCATAACATGTAGTAAGATAATTGATTATCCGTACTCAACGAGATAAATCATATTGATCACAGGACACATCGCAACTTCAGACACACAGATATGCTCTTCATTGAGTCAGTTTGACTGAGGTGGATATACAAAGAGGTCAATGTGATATTCCTATTACATTTTTAAATGAAAACTTTGTGATGGCCAACGTTAGCTTAATTCTGCGAATCAGGAGTCTACACCAAAGTATTTCAAAGCCACACACATTCATCAGGGGCATACGTAAAAGTGGAGTACTTTTAGCTAGCTTGTTAGCTACTTAGCTAACTTACGTTAGACGATCCAGTTCGAACAATGGTGGACTCTTCTCTTCTTTTATTTGCTTTTCGGGAGAAAGATAATCCTGCTATTGTACAATA
Organism: Polymixia japonica; assembly: GCA_900302305.1. Classification (NCBI taxonomy): domain Eukaryota; kingdom Metazoa; phylum Chordata; class Actinopteri; order Polymixiiformes; family Polymixiidae; genus Polymixia; species Polymixia japonica. The sequence goes on along the minus strand of OMKK01036885.1, from coordinate 25,335 downwards.
GCTGTACAACCCACGGCTTGACATACGTAAAATACTATTATAAATATCAAGTACTACATTATCCCGACAGTTTTTCTAGCATGTGAAACTTTTAGTTTGACTTCGATGAGAGTCGGTGTGAAAAAGCTGTACTCACTGTTTTGAGCCAAGTAGCCAATCAGAGCATTACATTCAAAGATGGCCACGCCCAAATAACAGCCGTTGAATACGTTTGAATAGAACGTAGAGTGTGGCATCATTCAGCTGTCAAAGCCAAAAGCAGCAACGTGTTAGCAAATAGTAGCTAACGTAACAAAGTTTGAAATTGTGATCGCTTTTTGCATTCAAAGTGAGTTGCATAAAGTGACTTGAACTTCATTCAACTGATGCAGCAGTAGCATATGACGTATATTCATTGACAGTTGAGGATAGTGAGTATTGAATGCTGATATGATTGCACGGATCAGATCAGATAACTGGCCTGAGTAATTTGCAGGGAGGCTATGGCTAATATTAGCTTGATGCCTGTAAAAAAAAGTAGATCGCTATTCAAATTGACTCTGATGTCTTTGCTGCTACTTGCTTCTAACTTCTTCGCCCGTTATTGGAGCAGGCTTCAGCGGTTACCCGGCAACCAGACTCCGCCTAGCCACTGCCAGTCCAAGACCAGACGCACCGCACTGTAAGGTACATTATTGATGAGGCCTCAGTACCTAAGCCTGACCGTGAAACAATGTACTGCAAGAGAAATCATGTTATTGCTTAAGATTATGTCAGGAGCAAGAGCTAGGCTGTGGATCCAGGGTAACGTTACTCTAAACTGTCGTCAAGTGCTCAAGTGCAAAACTGATGTTGGATGCCTGAAGGGCCATTTCATTACACATGGTAAGTTACCACCACATTATACCAATTGTACATTCAAGCTTTTTGAATACTTCTTAAGTACACTCTTCAGTTTGTGGCAAAATTGTAATGTGATAGCCCCTGAGGTCGATTGTGTACTGAAGTGAGAAATATCAGTATTGTTCATGATTGGCATTGAATTGTAACATCACTTTTCAGTAATGCTGGTTTATCAACTTTCACATGTTTACAAGCGATGTCACACAAATATACACACACTCCTTCATCCCAAGACACATTCATAACAACACCTGCCACACTCTCATCACCCAAACCTACGCCTCTACAACGCATAGATTATTGAATAATTGATGGCTTAACACATTTTGATCCAATGTTGTCTGTTCGCCAGACTCCGTTGCTAAGGACTGAACAGGTGTGCCATCCTCCTTCAACTACTTTTACACAGCCAGTTGAAGCTGTAAGCGAGTCCATGCATATTGTCTATTAGAGAGAAAGTGCTAATGGAGGGAGATCCAGAGGACTCTGATGATGATGTAGGGGGACAGGACAGGTCCTGCCTACCTCATTCTGCTGTGCTGTGGGAGAAGTCCATCCAGCAGAGCATCTTTGTGGACCTGAGTGAGGATGAGAGTCTCCATTTCAGTGATCTGGAGAGCTCATTTGTTGTGCATCTCTCCCAGGCAGAGTCTGCTGCCTGTGAAGCCAGCATCCACCTCAGTGGTAAGTCCTTCAGCCATGACCTGTTGTATTTGTCTGCTGAACTTTTAGTCCTTCAAGTCAGACCCTTGACTGACTCCCTGTATCTACGCTGAACTATACCTGATGTGTCCTGAATACTTCTATGCAATGTTATGACGCAGATTTTTATACTGTTTATATTGGAGATCCAAGCAATGTATTCTGTTAATCGAGTCTGGCCTGTCTAATATTGCGAGGGGCTGCCACATCAGTCTATGTAAGTGAGCAATAAACCGATGTTTAAAAGCACCCATGTGACTCTTCAGTTATGCAATTATATTGTTTCAGTGTACTGTCATTTGCAGGCAGTGCAGAGCTGTCAGCCTTGGATGTCTCCTCCTCGGAGTGCAGTAGCGTCAGCAGTCAGGATGAGGAGAGGATAGTGGAGGGCAAGACCAAGAGCAGTACGATGCATGTGCCGTCGCCAAGACCCGACACCATGCAGGATGAGCTGCCATCAACCCAGGGGTATGAGGACCCAGGGCAAAATACTAGTGACGAAGATCAAGAAGACCTGCCCTACGATGGTGACCTAGGTAGCCCCTACTTTAACAACACAGCCAGCACCGAGAAGAACTCGAGCTCTGATGAAAGAGAAACTATTCACGCGAGCCCAGGTGTTTCTGGTGCGCCTGAATTGACTGCTGGAGATGGAGATAATAATATCGACCGAGGTTGGTCTTCTAAAGAGAGTAATGCTATGGAACCGGCGTCTAAGTCTCAAAAGGGAGCCAATGATAAACATGACAGCCCCAGTAATGCCCCCAAGCCAACCGAGGGTCCTCCTCCGTGCAGTAGTCCTGTTAATGTCCAGCAACCAGACATTACCCAGCTGTTGCTGCAACACTTCTCCCAGGAAGAGCTGCTCCGCTTGGGTAGGCTGATCGAAGCTGAGACCCTGCCGGAGGTGTCCCTCTTGGAGAGCATGGATGAAACTCTACTTAGCAGGGCCCTAACACACAACGCTACAGCAATCCCTGCAAACGATAGTAGCAGCAAAGGGAGTCCCAATGGTGATAGGGAGATTAATCAGAGTTTCTTTCAGGGACATGATGGCAGGACCGGTGATCGGAGTAATACTGCTTCAGAAATATCAGCATGTTTGGAACAGGAAGATGAAAAAATAAGCAATAATGCCACTTCTTCTGCTACTGATAGCAACATATCAAACTCTATGAGCATGGACTCTAACAAGGACGGTGGGGACGATGATGATCCAGATCTAATCAAGAGGGAAAAAGAAGATGTTCGGGCTGAAAAAGCCTCCCTGGTGCGTACCAGGTCTTTCAGCGACATGAAGTATGGGCAAGGTCAAGTCCATTACCCTCTTCCTGACTTTTCAAAGGTTGCCCCTAAGGTAAAAATCCCCAAAACTCCTAATGGTCCAGCCAGGTCCATTGCTCAGTCCCCCGGCACTATGCACAGAGCCCAGTCCTCTCCAGGGATGCTAGAGGTGATCAGCAGAGTACTTGAGGATTCAGTTCAGCCATCAGAGAAGCCCTATGTCTTCAAAGACCAGGACAATCAGACTGCTACTGCTGCCCCAGCACTGGTGCATCACCTACAGGTGGGAAACATTGAACATATGCTCTTTACTGTGCTATTATAACATGTTGGTACCTATTACATTTGCTAATGTGGACATTATTGTCTTAGGCCTATTCTTACTTTAAGATGTAATTTGTCTCATTCCTCTTCTAGGCTGAATATGATAAATTGCTAACTAAATATGCTGAAGCTGAGAACCTTATTGATCAAATGAGACTAGGAAACCAAGTAAGTAGGAAGGCCTTTCTAGATTATCTGGTTTATCAGCATGTCATTTAAACCAACTTGAGTATTCAAAATAAGATATGAACCATATGCATTAGCCATATTTATAGAATTTGTAACTCTGTTTTAACAGCCTCAGGCTCCCACAGACCTTTTACTCGAGTTTGACTGTGGTGATTGTCAGGACAACCAAGGTGAAGGTATCCATTTTGAATCATTGGCTCCTCCCCCTCCTCCAGCAGGTATGTGTCTGACATCTGATATTATGACAGGTCCTCTCTCATTTTGGCTAACAGCAAATTACCCAGTGAAGTGCAGCTGTTTCCTTGGTTACAAATGGGGTTGAATGACAGTTCTAGTTACAAAAACATCTTCGCTTTTGGAGCACCTTTGGAGCGCCTTTGGAAAAAGATGACACATCAAACCATCGTGCAGTTTTTCATTAACATCTTATTCAACAAATCATCTGTTGTACTGTATGCCATCAATTATGCAATTATCAACTATTTTTAACCATTCACAGTAATATTACTGAGAGATTATCACTTCTCATTCAAATTTGAATGCCTCTTCAGGGAAGTTTGGCGAGGAAGCAAACCCCCCGAGCAGCTTTGACCAGCTGAGCACAGCTTCTTCCTGCCAGCCTGACCAACAGGGTGCAAGTGATGGAGAAAGGTTGACCACTGAGCTAAGAGACATTATCAGCCAGTTCATGCAAAAGGTAACTTTGAAGTTGAATTTAATTCACACCAATCTAAAAAATATCTAAATTATTTGTTATTATTTATTTATTTAGACAGGCTTTTAACGTCTAATTGTACGTCCATTGTGTGTTCCCTGGCTGCTACTACTGTTTTTTTATTACTCTACTATGTTGTTTTTATGACCACTTATTTGAACTGCTTTTATTGCTGGTTTTATCACCGCACTTTATTACCTGTAACTGTAACAGCACTTTGAGATTTTGAAAAACACTATACAAATAAAATGTATTGTTATTATAATAAACAACAATAAATACATTATAATAAATGTGGTTCTACAGACGTTCTACAGAACAAAAATAAATTTGCTTCTGATAAAAATAATTTAAAGGCAAATAAAAGATCATTAAAATCCAGTAAAATACAACGTGTAAGAAAAGTAAATACTAGATAACAGAAAATGCCTTTCTTCTATTCAGGTGGAAGAATTCAAACTTTGTCTCCACAACATGTCAGTTAGCATCGCTGAACAGCAAATGGTAAGTACTGTTTTTCCCTCTTTATGTAATGGAATATAGAGTATAGCACATCTGGATTTCATTGTGTGTGTGTGTGTGTGTGTGTGTGTGTTTGTGAATCAGATATTGAGGAGCATGATGGAGGCTCAGGACCAGCTGGAGAGGAAGTATATCAGCAAGAAGGAGGAACACAGAGCTCTGGAGATGCAGAATTACATGGGCCTCTCCAGGAACACTGGTACCTTTGACCCTAACAGGTTAGAGTTTAAATCACTCCAACTATGTCAACTGTGTCTGCATGGGTGTGTGTGTGCGCGCGCGCACGGGTGCACGTGTGTGTTTGCACGTGTATTCCTCACTGTGTACGCTCTTGCATTCGTCGATCTCCACGGAAGTACAAATATGCACGTCTGTCTGTGCCTCCAGTCAAACGTACGCGCGTGCATTCACATGTGTGTGTGTAGGCTGGTGGAGGGAGACATATTCAGGATAGGGATGCACCTGGAGGACATAAAGGAGATGATAGACAGGAACATGTGTGATCAACTCTCCCCTCCCCAATCGTCCTCAACGCCCGCGCTCACGCCCCCGTCACTGAGTGTGAAGCCCAGTCCTCGTTGCCCGCCCACCCCCTTACCTCTGCCATCCCAGAATGAGGTAATCCGCTCACTCAG
>OMKK01036855.1:0-16776 GCA_900302305.1 Polymixia japonica | reverse complement strand
AAAAAAAAAAAAAAAAAAAAAAAAAAAAATGGTGGTAGAAACGTCAGCTTTCTTTTTCTTTCCAACTAGGTCAGGTGTATCAAATAAGACAAACACAAAGGCAGATAAACAAGGGACGAGGTGATGATAAACTGCTTGAAATTCAACTGACTTTGACTTTCTAGTGTTGAACGCCCTCCACAAATGCATGGTAAATAGGGAAAAATCATACGGGGAATCTACAGTATCGGCAACTTATTCCAGGCTACTGGAAGACTAGACGACAGACAAGCTTTATACCTATTAGTATAGTTGTTGGGGTTTATTTTCCCCTTGATGACTAGTCACGGTGACAGGAGATATTCTTTGATGGGATCAACTTCTCTCATTAATTGAACATAATGCAATAGCCACAACTCTTCCCACATTTCATGTAGTGGTACGAGTCATTGATGTATCCAACTTACCCAATTAAAAGGAGCACCACGCAGACAATGGCAAATCCAATTGTGTACTTCAGAGCATTTTTCACTTGCTGTAATGAAAGAAGAAATTAAACTGTGATAAATCATGACCCAAGTAAAATCTAATTATTAATTGTGAGCGAGGGAGGGGGGTCAGAAAGTTGTACTTTAGACAGTTTGACCTGGCAGAGATAACTTCTCACTCCCACTGCTATTCAGGGTGCTTTGAAAGTAATGATTCAAAAAGGGCTCCCTACCTGTGGTGCCTGTGTGCTCAAAACCACAACATAAGAATGGTAAAAGCCTCTGTGGCACATGCAGATCTGTGCATCATTCATTACAGAAGATTGGTGTTTGACAATTCCGTAAACTTATGGATTAGGATAACTATTAGGATCTATTATTCCTAATAGGGATGTAATAGTAAACGTTTTTTTTACGATGCAACCCTTTCTATTGTTGGAAATTTTCAAAGTTTTATTATAAAATTATCATCCCTTGTTTTATTCATAATTATTTACCTAAAATGTAGCTATTTGATTAGGAGAGCCATCACTGTAAGGCAGTCTCCCTACAAGAGATCAGTGTTGCCTGTGTGACGTACCTTTAAAAGTAGGGCTATATAGAATATTCAATAATTTAGAAAAAATAATTCAAGACATTTCTTTAATCAAAAACAATTTCTCTTTACAAATAATATATACAGTATATTCTGATTTTCCACCGATTGCATCCAAGAGTGTTCTGCCATTTCTTTAAATAAGAATCGTCAATGCACTCATGTTCATGCCCTTCTCTGCTTCTCCAGTTTGGGACCATTTTACAAAAGGTAATAAACACAACTGCTCAATCTGCAAAAGGGGGTTGTAGTGGCTTTGGTGTGGATTTGCTTTCATGTCTTTGGTGCAGGGATACATAATTGCAGAATTACATACATTTGGTACAAGAGACATACAGGACCACACATATAGTACAGAGAGACAGCGCAAGACACAAGAGACAGTAGACTACACATATATATTTGAGGATATTATGTGAGAGAAGTAGATAACAATGAGGGCCAGAGTAGTGCATTGCCCATAGTTACTATTGTGCTGTATAAATATAACTAGATATGGACTATAAATATAAAATAAATTAATCAAGATACAGGGACAATGGCAGTAGGTGAGAGGGGATGAGGATATCGAAGTAGAAGAGACGATAGCAGGGGAGCAGGACAGGGAGTGGTGGGGTCTTTGTGATTTGAAATGGGAGTAAAACTGGGTTTAGCTGGTCCGCGAGTTCTGGATCGGAGGTTGCATGGAATGGTCTTCTTTTTATATCCTGTGATGGTTTGGAGTGATCTCCAGAACGGTGGCAGTATCATTGTTGGCAAAATTCTGTTCCAATTTCTCCTTATATTGGCATTTTGCCATCCTGATAGCCGTGTTGAGTGTTGTGTTGGCTAACTGGCATTCTTGTAGGCCTGTTCTTTGGTGTTTCTTGGGCACCTGAGTTCATTGGTAAACCATGGCTCATTGTTGTTGTACTTGACAATTGTTTTGGTAGGTAAACAGGTTTCCTCACAGAAGTCGATGTAGGAGGCGACTGTGTCGACATGTGTCCCTCCACGGCTTCCCAGTCTGCGGTGCCGAGGCAGTCTTGGAGCTCCTCCACTGCCTCAGTTGTCCACCTAGAACTGTTGTTCTGGTTGGTTTGCAAGTCTTACGTTTTTTGCTGATCGATGGTCAGAATTGCCGAGGGGGGCACAGGTGAGCGAGCAAAATGCACCTTTAATTGTGGAGTAGAGGTGGTCCAGTATTTTCTCCTCCCGAGTTGGGCAGCTGATAAACTGCTTGAATTTGGGGAGCTCGCATTTAAGGTTGCAGTGGTTAAATCCGCCCATGATGAAAATTGAAGAGTTAGAGTGTTCTGCTCCGCTAGCAGCTGTTGGGCTGCCTGTGTATTAGCCTGGGATGGGATGTATATTCCAGCAAGAATGACTGACACAAATTCTCTTTGAGAATAATATGGCGTGCAGTTTATAAACAGTGATTTCAGAGTAGGAGAGCAGGATTTTTGAAATGATGGAGACATTGTTGCACCAGTTGTTATTTACAAAAACATATACCACCGCCTTTCGATTTCTTACTCAGTTCCATGTCTCTATCTGCCCTAATCAGCTGGTGGCCTGGCAACTGCACAGCCTCATCAGAAACCGACGAGTTGAACCACGTCTCCGTAAAGCAGGAAGCCGAAGTGCGAGAACGGTCCGCGTTTGACTTGATTGGTAGCTCTAGTTCATCTATTTTGTTGTACAGTGTGCGCATGTCTCTAATGCTCATGTGTACTTCCTGAGTGAAATATATCCGCATATTGATGTGAAAACAAAAATGTTTACAAAACAGTGCAATTATGCGCAGCTCCTAAACACCGTGTCTGCCAGGGGCGGCGACACAGTGACAACTAACCACTACTATGATAACGTTGGAGGTAATGAAGGGAAGGTAGATTTCCTTTTAAAAATCATTCATCACATCCTAAAGGAATGGAAATGGTCCACTTAAGTTAAACAAAAAGAAAACATGAGAACAAAAACATGCCTAATAACACTGGCATTTAAGCTACTTATCTCTAGACAGTTTAATGTGACAATTTAATGGTTAAGTCAAACACCAAATCAATACAACCTTAATTTGACGTTATCAAATTGTAGCCTTTTTTGTAATATTTTTTAAACAAACATTTACGTAGTGCACAAAGAATTTTAATGAATCAGGTACATAAAAATGTCAACCTTGTTTGCTTTCAGTGATTGTCTCACAGTTTAAAGTGTTCAAATGTGAACAATGAGTTTGGAAACTATGGGCATTTTGAACCTAAGGGCCAGGCTGGGAAAACCAAATGACGTCAATCTAGGACATTGCCATCTTTACACACTTGGTCAATTGCACCTGTTTAGAGCAAAGCTCTACATCAATATAATAACCAGTTCGGGGTTGACTGATAATAAATAATCATGAATACCGTAAAACTCAATAATGACCGGGGCCTTTATTTACCTCAACAAAAGAGAGCACCAGGCTTTTATATGAGACAGGCTATTATTAAAGCAGGCCATTATTTCTTTTGACAGGTCTTTTGACCAGGGATGCCTAAAAATGATAGAATTTCCCTGCATTCTGTAAAGAATTATGGTTCTTAAATGTATACAATAGCCTAACATCAATTTATAGCCTAAAAATATTACTATGATACCAGTATTTTTGCATTGCTTTTTGCAAGTACGTGTATCTATGACAACGAGGTAAAGCATGTTCCTACACAACATCTCATTTTGGCAATATGATTTGTAATATTATGCATTTAGGCTATAATGTTATTGTATGAACTTAATACACCTTTACTGATAATTCTGTCTATTTATTACATGGGCTTTATTGATGACCGGCCTTTATTATATGCATACACACAACATTCCCCAGTTATTATTAGAGACTCGGCCACTATTGAGACCCCGTCTTTATTGCAGATTTTAAAGTACTTCAGTGTAGTGTCTAAGTAGTGTGCAATGTGGTGTGACAAAAAGGAGAGTTGCAGTCTCACCGAGCATTTGTTGACATTGTCATCATCCTTTTCTTCATAGTAGAAATAAACAAAGGGGATCCAAAGGAAAACACAGAATAGTATGATAGAGTAGAGAGCTGTATGGAGAAAAAAGAAGAATTAAAATTAAAAATCGAATAATATTCGTCTTTTTTTGTGCCAGATATTGCCAAAACTGAATATAAATGGCCATTATCTAGCCTATATCAAACTGTGTTAAACCTGTTCTATGTTGGCGATGAAGACAAAAGCAAAAAAACAACAAAAAAACAAAACAAAAACAAAAGCAATACATTTGCAATGAGTGAAACATGTACAATGCTGTGGGAATATAAGGCTGTTGTTCAGTTAGCATAACTCAGCGCAGTGGAGATTTAATACCAAAACTAAAAACCAATAGTCAGTAGTTAGACCTTAGATTATCTTCTGTGCTAAGCACTCCTTGGGTGTGTGGGGAAGGGTTTCCCAAAAATACAGGCATGCCCCCCCATTCAGACTTGCAATTTAAGTTATTTTCTGCCTCCATAGATGGATGTCAGTCAACAATATTTCTCATGTATGAAGGTAATATTAGGCTATAGTATAGTTCTCCACTTGAAACAATATTGAATTTCCCTTGATAGGCTGGAGGTGATGTAGAACACACATCTAACCTTTCTTTTGTTGTTGCAGAAAATAGGCCCATTTCACAATGAAATAGACCACAGTCATAATTTGTTTCTCTCACGCCATTCATACATAAATGATAAGCCAGCCCACTTCAGCTGCAAATTTTCAAATGGGCCCAGGAGTTAACTTTTTACATTATATAAAGGGACAAAAATCAGACTTTATTCAGGCAATGGCAAATAGTCTAAACCCAACCAGGGGACACAGTAGAAACACCACACCCTAAAAATGTTCCAATGACAAAGACAGAGCAACCCAGGGGGCAGGAGCTGGAATGGCTGATTTCAATATGCGCCACTCAAAAATAAATAAATACATTTTTAACTGTCCACACAGCCCAAATAAGAATACAAAAAAGGGTTAGCTAGGTTGTCACTTTTGGGCCAATCTGGGGTTGTCTAGTTGATTGTCCCCCTTTTGGTTGTTTTCAATTCTCAGTAGGCACCATATGCCTGCCTTTCAGGACCTCTTTTGTTTAAGCCTGTCACTCTTTTAGCAGTTCAGTTAGGTTAGTTTTGTAGGCCAAGTAACAAAACTTCAAGAAATGTCTTTTCACGAAAAAAATAATTAACCACAAATACTAAGATTACGCTTTTGGGCCACTTCATCATGTATAAAATATCAACTAAACGCCTATAGCATGAATAAAATCCTATTTAAAAAATGGCTGATGTCCATCTCCCTGCTACCCATTTTATCTTTTCAACACCAAATAGAAAGTTCAGTTTAGGCACGTAGAACTAATTGTAGAAAATATCTAATTGCGATTTTTCTGACAGATATTGTGATTGGATTTAGGATATAATTTGTTTAAAGTCAAGCATCAGTTAAATATTCACTGTGTAATAGATTTAAAACATGTGATGGAGCATTACCACAAGATGCCATCAAAATATTTACTGCTCTATATTCTAATGCAAGGAATAGAACTTAAATACATTAATTTATTCCAACATGTATTTTTTTTTTTAATTGGCATAGAACATAGAACAATCGAAGTTAAATAAATAAGAAGAAAAAAATAAAACAATTCCAATAAGAAAATAATAGGACCTTTCTGTAAACAATCTCTGACATTGAAATAGTTAGGTCATTCACTTATGGGTCAGGAGCAGCATCTAAATATTGCACAATCTGTAATAAATAGAACATTATTTACTGATATCTAGCAATTATCTTATACATTGACAAACCACAGAATAAATATCAAAAAAGTGATCACTAAATATAATAATAGAAATTGGAATAAAAATGTTACACAAAATATCTAAATATTGCACACTCAACTAAAGCATTTATTTACTGATAAACTAAAAGAGACTGAGAGGGTTTAGAACAAAAAAGTCATTACAAAAAAAAAGCTGATGTGAAAACAGTTTGTCTGCAAGATCCCATGACATGGAAGAATTTTAGCAGATCAGTTCAGGTTTCCATCAAGACCTTTCGAAAATTGCATTATTTGCTATTGTATTGTATTGTATTGAATGTAGCAGCAATGTTTTGTTAAAGGTTTTGAGTGCAATGTCCAATACTTTGTTATAACTTCAATGCCTACTTTCTTATGACCTCATTCAAATTCCTCTGTATTCACACAAAGTGTATAGTAGCGTAGATATTGTCTATGTTATGGGTGCATCTCTATGGCAATCTTCATAAACAATATTCTCCTGGGTCTGGCTGGAGAAGAAACACATGTAATGTTTGTCAGAGCGATCTCGGAGGATCAATGCCATGACAATTATATATCAGCCATTTGCAAAGGCATTCTCAACCACTACATATGATCCTCTGCAATGGTGTTTGAGTCGTTCAACTCAGCACAGAGTCTGAGGGAGAGTCTGAATTTCTTTGTTGTTGTTTTTTATGTATTTATGATGGACTGAATAATTCAATGTACTGCATTGACCTTGCCCTCATTGCAAGCCTACCCTGTATAAGCTAGTAAATAACTGGACTGAGAAGGTAAATGGACTGTATTTATATGCTTTATACGCTTTTCAAGTATGTCGACTACTCTTATCGCTTTACAAATCATGCCTCAACAAGAGCAGTTAGGGGTTCGGTGTCCTGCTCAAGGACACTTCGAAGTGCTCCAAGGAGGAGCTGGGGATCGAACCGGGAACCCTCCAATTACTGGACGATGGGACTGTGCTTGTCAGTAAAATCTAAATTTTGGTTCTTTCCTAAAGATTCTGATTCAGTGGACTAAGCAACTGAATCAGATAGACGGGGATTTGGATTGTGACATATTATCCTTTTACCATTGGCATATTTCCCACACATTGCCTTGGGCAACCGTTTTGAGGCAGGTAGAAGTCAATTCCATTTTGGACATGAAACATGTTACTTCTGAAAGCAAACATTGCATCAGAAAACACTTTTATTTACCAAAACAAGTGAATTGTTTGAACCGGCTATTCTCGGATCCAGGACTTTTGTGTTTGTTTGGCTATTCACGTACAAGCAGCTTCATTTAGGGAAAAGACTAACACTCTAAAGCATTAGGAATTCATGGAGCGGAGGTGAGGCAAAAACACTTAAATAGAGAGATGCTATTTCAAGCTGGGGGCTTTTCTTTCTGCAGCAAATGGATGTCAGTGAAGACAGCCCACAAACCCCAAAATAACTCACAGAAAAGCATGTCACAAAGATATGCCTCAGCAACATGGCTGGCATAGCTGAGCACTTCCTTGAGGTGATAATGTGACTCATTAGCACCATTCACATTGTGATGCTATGTAAACAAAAACATTTAAAAAGACTAACAGCTTGAGCAGACCAGATAAATTTCACATAATGGAGATAATTCCAACATAAAAGAATAGTTAAATAAGCATGTGGTGGTTTTTGATTGATGCTAGTTAAGAAGTATGATGAAAACATAAAACATCAAGGGAGATGACATATAGAACATTAAGCAATGACAACAAATCACATGATGGATTCAATGCAATTCTTAGTAGAAGTATTAAATAACTGTAAAAAAAAAAAAATCTTACACAGATGAAGATTAACTAAATCACCCAGGCATAAACTTTAAATTGTCAAATTGAAGATTTCTACTCGATTATCATTCAAGCAATCATGAAGTCATTAAAATACTTCAACACCCAGGCCTATATGTGGAAGACAACTGGTCTATATTAGTCCAGGACTGATCCTTTTCAGCTCATGGCCTTAAGCATCTATGTAGTAGCAAGTACAAATACACCCCTTGTGTAATAGACTATATCCCCCTACATGCACTCACCGCTAGAGACAAATGAGTGTCACTGGTGTAGAGGCTTGCATTTTGCCAGCTGTGATTGTGGCAGGGCATTAGTTTCAATAAATACATGCTCATTGCTCCACTAAGGTGTCCATTTACACCCATTTACAGCCAGATAAACTGGGTTTAGGATGGCTCCAGAAGCCAACAAATGCAAGCCATGCACAGTATGCAGCCAATGCCATATGCTTGTGATTTAAAGCAACAGCTAATATTAATCATAACACCATGAATATTAACATACTGAGGGAATAGGTCATACTGCATTACCATGGATCATCCATTATTCTCTAAGCAGATCTTCTACTGGGAAGAACACCTGACCAGGGGTAAAAGTTTAGCACATTTATCCTCGTCAGAGAGGATAGGATTAAATAATCAAATGTTCTACTTCAACCCACCAAAGAGCTCTTGTGTTCTTATATACGGACAGTTGATGCGACACATGTTTTCACTGTCCCCAGACATAGTAGATACTGTATTTCTGAAAGATTAAACATTTGTATATTTTCTAATTAAGAATAATGGGTTTTCAATGGGTAATCATTTTTCATTCATTGTCTCAATTTTTTAAAAACTTAAAAAGCCTTAGGCATTATCCAATAGGGGTCTATTTTCATACATGATAGTATTGAAGTTCATAGAATTCATTCAAATATATATATATTGTAGTTGATTCATTTTAGATTGCTTCCTGCAATTTGTCAAATATGATCCATATTTAAATGAGCAATTTCACAAGCACCCAAAGGATTTTGTTATTGATCCTGAACCAAGACATTCAGCAGACACTTGAAAGCACATGGCTTGATCAAAAGGTGAGTCTTAATTCAGTATATTTATCAAAATGTCATAGTTGTAAGCTGATCACTTCTGTTCATTTCTTCTGGCCTGCAGTGTGACACATGTATGATTGTAAAAAGATTTTATGATATAATCACCAAATTGTATTACAAAAAGTATAAACATTTAGAGGCCTGCAGGTGAAATGCAAACTGTTAGCAATAAGACCTCAAAATGGCAAAAAGTCAAAAATGTCCTTCGATGCGACAGTGTCCTGCAGTAATAATAATAATAATAATACATTTTATTTAAAGCGCCTTTCAGGACACCCAAGGACACTGTACAGAACAGGATAAAATACAGGATATAAAATACAAGATACAAGATAAACATTAAAAACATAAGGAGAGGGGACCATGTGAACAGCAGATCAGTGACAGCACTTCTCAAACTAAAATGGGTCTTTAAAATATTATTTTTGCCCATGTATTTAGTTACAAGTACATAATTTGGAGGTTTGTCTCATGTATAAGCTTACATAAAATATGTTGTATGTATGTTGCCATTGAATATTTATTAAATGTTACTTTTTTTTTAATCATTAGGTTGACGTGCACACACCAGGTATTTACAACAAGAATACTTTTCTACCAAATCCTCAGTTGCTTTTGTCAGTATCTATAACTGTAGCTGCTTTGCTGTGAAAAAAGTTGTGTTCAAGGATAAAGATGCAGCACCGACCTCAACTCCCTGTGCAACTCAGAAGAGTCATCTAATGAACAGGTTGATTGAGAAGTGGGAAAGTTTGTAATTGTGGGAAAGTTTGTAATTGTTAAATATGGTGATAAACCACACATGGGCCAAATAACAAGCTTTCTTGGAGAAGATGTTGAGGTTAACTGCATGGTACAAAATGCAAATGCAAAATAATGCATGCCAGTGATCAGAGCAGCAGGACAGCATCTTTTACTGCCGCCATGATGTTGTAGGAGTCATCTCGGAGCCAGAACCCACTGCCCGCGCAGCCAATTCGGCTAATTTGGATTGGCTGATGTTTAATATAGATAAAATAACTACAGACTTCACAAACAGCGACAGCACATGAGAGGAACAGAGTGGACTGGTGGGGTAGGGGGAGAGGGAGAGCAAAGGACAGAGGAAGAAAACAGGTGATGAGAGGGCTGTAGTGGATAGGAAGAATGTGTTTTGGTTGTTTCCAACTGCAGCTTGATTTCTGTTCTTTAATCTGTATTTCAAAAATGCATTTCTGCATTAATAATGAAAATATTTCATAATCTTTTTGATTGCAAAGTAGTTTTTAGATTTGTGGAATATTAATCTTAATACATTGAAAAATCTGTTTGATAAGTACTTTATATATATTTTAGTGAATATACATGTCACACCAATCATAATTTTAATTTATGAAAGAATGACAATGAGAAAATGGTAAAATGTTTGAAAATGTTTGTGACCACTTCCATTCTATTAAAGATGCCATTTGTCATCTATATCAGTCACATCATATCACACTTTAATATAATTGGCCATACAGCATTACAAAATAATATAAAGCCATTATAATCACATCCTAGTGGAATCAGTTAAATGTCATAATATATTATAATGCATTATGAATCTGCCATGACCTTCTCAGGAGGCTGTCATACAATTATATATTTAACACTGGGCCCTATATATTTCTTGTGGTCATACGGCATTCTAATCTAACCATTTTAGGAAAGGCAACTATGATTCAATTATAATTATTTTATGAAAGTCCAACTTTAATATCACAAGTTAATGAATTACTTCTAAAACATTGATAAACTAATAAGAAATCCAGAGCTTATATATTTGTCACACCTATGACTAGTTATATATAAACAAAAGAAATATAAAGGCCCAATAGCAAATATATAACATAAAAATCATAATGCATCATCATGTATTATGACCTTTTCTGATGCAATTATAATCCAATTATAATGTCTTCAGATGGCTTAGAATACTTTAGCAAGCACAGTGCTCCGGGTTGTGGCGACTGAGGGGACAATCTGTTGACGGGACGTCAAAACAAAACCAAGACCAGAAAGTAGAGGGAAACAGCACCACTGAGGCACAATCAAAACAGAGAGAGAGGGGAAGCTTTCAGACGATCACCATTATACTAAATCTGACAATACAATGTGGTAATTCGACTTTCTATTTGATTTCAACATATTACAGATATCACCTTTAAAGTAAAGTGTTACCCTCATATCTACCACATAATTCCAGGGAAGAATAAAACATTTTTGGCAGAATTACACACAAACCCCGGGTTTTACACAGGATACTGAACACAGGTTCAACCCCAGTGTTGGACCAGGGTCATCCAGGTTGCACACCAGACCCGCGTCCAAAAGTTTACTTATATACGTCACTGCTGAACAGGGTCGTCGCATTTCAACGCCATTAAGAGCAGACATTTCAAAGTTTGTTTACACTGGAGATTCAACATATGTAACAGTCTTTTACTGTGCCTGTAATTTGCCTTCCTCTCGAATGGACAGAAGCTCTCTCACTTCGGAATCCTGCCAATTCTCCATTGTTTCGACTCATAAACTCATTTGCAGCTTGAAAGAAAGTAGGTTTGTTTACCGGGTAGCATTAGCTTTCCTTTGCATTAGTGCACCGCCGATCGTAACCAACAAGGTTCCTTGATCGAAACCCGTGTCAAGTAACCCGCGTTCCCCCTTTCACACCGAAGGCGAGCCGTGTAACCCGCGTCGACTCATTCACACCGACGGCAGACGCGGGTTTTACCCGGGGTCGATGCTTCGGTGTGAAAGGGGTATAAAAGAGATGTGCCATCAAAAGGACAACAGACAACACAAGATGGGGAATATGAGCAAATCGCCAACAGGAGCACAGACAATCATGCTGGCCAACATGGGAAATTGGCATATACCTATTAATGCTTCATGCATTATTTGTGCGAGTGTTTACCAAGCAGCGTTCAGAATAGCATTCTCACTCCCTGCACAGCACTCCCAGTCAGGCCTAATAAGAAACATTAGACCCCTGTCCTCACCTTACTATGGCCCTCCACAAGGGCATCAGCACCAGCACTCCTGTCCCTTGCAGACAGCTAAAATGTATTACGTTTTATGTGAAAATTAAATGCCAGGGGAGTCTTCCCAGAGAAGTAGTGCCTCTGACAAGGGACTCTGGAGACTGATGAAAATATCTGTGTCTGTACAGACACCTCTGTTGCGGAGAAGTGCGGCGCCACAAGCTTGCACTCTCGTTTCCTCTGAACGCCACGGGAGGCACTATTTTCTGGGAGGGCAGTGACAATAATCTGTCACAACACTTAAACAGTGTCCCTCCCCATCGATTCAATCCGTCTCTTTTATCACTTAATTAAACGAGTAACCTATGACATTTGACAAACCTGTGATATTTCAGGAAGGTATAGGCTTAGTATTACCACCACCGTGGTGGTAGGTTCCCAAAAATACTTATAATATATATATTTTTAAAAAGTATTAAAGCCATAGTTATCTTTGGTATAACATTTGTATTATTCACAATACACTTACTTGGTATGAATTTTTAAGCTGCAAACCTCACATTTACCAACCACATTCATTCTCTCATCACTCCAAATAGCTGCAAATAGGCAAAATCACTTCTTTTTTTTAAATGATCTGCCAACAGATAGAATAACATGATTTGTATCCATCCATCGGACTCAAGCTGATGAAGTATTTCACCATCTCCCTTCTAATAGGCTACAACCTGCAGACCATTTTCAAACTGTTCTTATATATTATGTCTCTTTTTTTCTGATTCCTTCTTTTTCTGGGCAAGCAAACTGTTCATTAGCACAGTACGCTACTACTAGAGCATTACCATCTGAGCCTTTGTAGAGATGTCACATTACAAAGCATGTCAGTTGATACATTGTATATTACTCTCAGAGCGCTCCAACCCCAGGGTCCAACCATCCTATCAAAAAGTACATGAAGAATACTGATGACAAAACACGACCCAAGAAGAGGAGCATTCTTTTCCAAATGATCTTTGACTGCAATAGAATAGAAATCAATACTATAAAAAGAACCTCATATGTTATGCGTAAAATGGGTGCATGTTCTGATGGAAAACAGGAAAAATATACTTAATCAATCAAGTAAAATCCATATAAAAACTGAAGGCATTATTAATTTCAAAATATCCCTTTGTATACAGGATGAAGACCTAGCTTCATTACTTAAAATGAGGGCTTGACAATGTGCCCAGATATGATCTTTGTCATTAGGGAATTGCAAAGAAAATGCACAATACTTGTTGAAGTCTGCCTTTGAATAGTAACATTTATTTCACTTTATAGTTCTGTGATGCTTTTTTCAGATTGAAAAGCAACCACTGTTTCCCCAGTAGGACACATGGACTCCACAGTACTCCTTCTCCATTGTTGCAGGAGGCAGAGCTGCATCAATTTCTTGAAGTAGCCGTGTAGACGTGAATGGTGAGTTCATATGGAAGAGCCAGTGAGGAGGACAGAATCTTTATGCAAAATGAGTCCTGACCCAGAAGCCCGGCCTACACAGGAAGTAGCATTTTTACAGTTACTTTTTAAGAATTGCCAGGGTTTCCAACATGCCACTTGAAAAGTTGGGGGCCGGACCGCATTTTACCATAGTAAATCTTCAAATAACCCCAAGAGTTAGCATAAGATGACTGCAGCATGTCACCTCTCAGTTACAAGATACATCTCAAAGTGCTAAGCAGTTTGATGGACTGCCTTACAACATATAAATATATTTGAAATTTAAACTTTTAAACTCCTAGTAAGAGACAAGAATCTCAATGATTCACATCTGAGGCCCATCACCATGGAGACTATACAATTATCTCCATGCTCCAGTACAACCCTCCTGTACCCCATCCTGACTCACACCTATTTTAAATATCATCAGGGCTGTCAGGTGAGGCGAGAACCGAATTCTAACATGTACACAGGGAAACGCCTCAGTAACTCAAAGACATTTGAACTGTGCAAAATTTGTGTTTTGAGTTTATAGCCAGCTTTACTGTGCTTGCTCTAGAGTTTATGTGAAACATTTCAAGGCACCCCAGACCTTTTCATTAAATGTATGTCAGTAGAAGGATTCTAGAAAAATATTTGAAGAAACCAAGACGGATGGGGACAACAAATGCAAGAAATATAAGAGAAGAGGAATTTGGTGGCACTCAAAATAAGCTCACTCCTCTTGGTATTGGATCCTTGAGCATTAATAGGAATGCAAGTCATTAAGTCGTGACATTTATGTTACTGGTCAAGGAAATAATTGAGATAGTTAGACCTAGAAGTGTCTTTTCAGCTGTCTCACAGGATAGCAGACTTTGAAACACCCACTAATGAGGTAAGAGGAAAACTGTTATACGTTTGTTTAAATTGTACAAATTAATGAATAACATTAGTGACTGCATGAGTTGCATGAGTGTCATGGTCCCATACTGTATTCAGTGAAAAAGATTAGCTAAAAATGTAACAAAAGTATATAAATTTATCTGCCACAGAAAAGTAATCAATCTCCAGTAAACCACAATGCTCCATTAATCATGGCCTACAAGTGTAGGGCTGTAATTGTCACAGTTGTGCTTTATAATTTATTATCGCACGCTGACTTCCTCCTTAAGGGAAGCACCGACGCAACCTTTCTTTTAACTCCTTTTTCTGTATGATACCACTGTCATTGAAATAGCAATGAACGATGTAATATGTCAAAAGGTCAGTAATGGCTTCGCTATAAGTCATTTGATAATTGGAGGGGAAGGGTATACGGTACGTGATTGGTATACCACCTTCATTTTACGATGCACATGGGAATCGGATCACTTTTCGTTTAATTGTGGCTAGTGATTATAACTCCTGCCGAATAGCTAAACTACATGCAAGCTGTGTGCTTATTATTTTTTACAAGATTAGCATTGTATTTTAGCTTTCACTGTTTAAATGTAGTGTCGTATACACCACTGAAAATTATAATTCAGCAAGCAAATTACAAATATACTGTTCCCTATTACTGGGTTTAAGTTCAGTACGTTTAATCAGGTGTGAAAGCCTTTTCCAAACTCAGGTGCATACCAAAAAAGAGTGGTGCTTGAAAACGGGGGTCTGAGGTCTGCGCCATGTGAACTGTGGTACAGTTCGCGTCTGATATGAAAGCAATCTGGTCTAATTACAGGAAAAGAAATGCTGTCCATTATGTACATTTCAACGGACTGTCGCACAAAGAGATAACACACACGGTAACTTCTGGCTAGGGGCAGGGGTTATAGTTTGATGAGCTCACCCTACTGGTGCATGTGAATGCCCTGCAAGTAAAGCAGAAAACTCATCATCTCATCACTGCTTGCATTCTCAAATACCGCCGCATTCGAACAGCGCGCCTTCTGTTTATATGCTGCAGCATGACTGCATGCGATGTACCCAGGCAGGACTGTCGCTCATTATGTTCCACATTTCTTCTCAACTTTTGTCCATGATATGCACAGACAATGTCTTCTTCTGTTTTGAAGTAATAAATGCATAAAAATGCAAACTGTCAAACACTTGAGATCTCAATGACATAAATATTACAAGTAAGTGATGTGCGTGGCAGCATTTGCGTGGGGAGCTAACTATCTCTATGCTATCGCTATGGCTCCCCTTTAAACTTCAGTTCCCAAAAGATCTACTGTTTTTACAATTGGGACATTTATTCCTTCACTGTGCCCACAATAAATGACAAGTAATGTTTGCAAATGTATGCTTGTGTGGGCTACCGGTATCAAAGATATAACAACATTAACTAAACCCCACACCATTTTTTGCTGCCATCTAAAGGTTAAAAATAAAAAATAAAAAAAACAATGTTGGTGCCCTGTAATGTTACCTGTTTGTCAATGGATGCCTACATCACAGGGCACTGAGATAGCCAATAGCCGATTGCCATTACAATATTATGCTTTTAACCTTTAGATGGCAGCAAACCCTTAAACATGGTCTGTGGTTTAGTTATTCTTTAACAGGTAGAAACATTTTGAAACAGATTTGAAACTGACAATGATAAAAAGTGTTAAAAATATTTATCCCTTCTTTAGTCTAAACATTCATCATCATCGAGGTTGAAATGTTGAAGGATTGAGGTTATCACAAGTAGCTGGGGCCAGGAAAAATGCCTATTGTTTCCTGGAACTCTGGCCAGTGTTTTTATCGTTCAAGGACCTTACATCACACAATGTTGCCCTCTCCAATAAGCGTGCAATCTGTCAATGTTTTTGGCAATCCTCTTAAAATAAGAACCAGGCTAGCACTTCCCAGTAAAATTCAGTCAGCAAAAAAAATAAATAAATAAAATCATGCTCGTAGTTTGTTTATTAGAGGATTGCATCTTTTCTACAGTAGCTTCTCTGTGATAGAATAAGGGTTTTAAAAAAGGAAGAAGCAAAGACAATGATTTATTTAAAGGGCCCAGGGGTTTGCCCTGTTGCTTAAGGGTCTCATGCACCACTGCTTTGAAGTACCGAGGAGTCCAAGGATATGTATAAATGGGTCTAAGTCTAAGACTGAAAGGCTAGGCTTTCAAACTATTAAAGTTCATCAAAGATCAGAAAAAGCTAGGCTGACTCGAAAAAGGAAGTGGTTGCTTCGATAACAGACATTTGTCCCCTTTGTCAGTTGAAGGCAAATATTACCTCATATAACATTCCCATTAAATCCAAGAACAATTAAGAAGGTTTTATTCTCTTCACACATTTAAAGCACAATTTCACTTTGGTAAAATTGTTTTACTTTTTGGCATGCATATCTCGCTATAAGTTAACAATTGGGCTCTGACAGCCTGCATGGAATTTGTTCATCACTGGTGTTCAGGCTTTCCCTCCGACTCTCTTATCAATAATTGCCAAGAGGGAAAATTATTCTTTGAAATTTGCAACAGTGAATGAGGAAGTAATATTACCAGAGACTATAATACCTCAGTACAT
>OMKK01036850.1:6370-35875 GCA_900302305.1 Polymixia japonica | reverse complement strand
GACTACAGGGAAAACATAAACACACACACACACACACACACACACACACACACACACACACACACACACACACACACACACACTATAATGCAGATTATGACCACTAAGCAACATGCCATTTACCAAAAATAATAATCCTGTCTTTTCTCCTGGTCTGAAATCTTGTAAAAGACCTACAGCACAGTCTTGACCTTTAATTTGTTGTTTTAATCAGCAGTTTGAATTATAAATCAATTCAGTGTTAACCATTCTTTGGTCTGGATTAAAATCTTTAAATTCTTCAAGTCCCACTCCAGTCATTTTTTCTTCCTGGCTTTTTAGAAAAAATATTCAAACAGAAACAAAGAGTAGTGACGTGGGTTATTTGAACCAGAGGGTTTTATTCAACATGGACAGTAACGTTTCAGCTGTCTTCTAGGTTAGTCACATCAGAGCAGGGGACATTGTACATCATGTCACATGGGAAGTCGTTTCTGGCTCTGCTTAGAAAATTGAATTTTCTGCCCAAAATTCTTGTAAATGGCTTGAATGGACATTTTCTGACTTAAGTCATTGTGGGACCCACTGCGCAGCACCAGCACCAACACCAACACCAACACCAACACCAGCATCAGCACCAGCGCCAGCACCAGCGCCAGCGCCAGCACCAGCATCAGCATCAGCATCAGCATCAGCGCCAGCGCCAGCGCCAGCACCAGCACCAGCACCAGCGCCAGCGTCAGCGTCAGCGCCAGCGCCAGCACCAGCAGCAGCGCCAGCGCCAGCGCCAGCGCCAGCGCCAGCGCCAGCACCAGCACCAGCACCAGCAGCAGCGACAGCGCCAGCGCCAGCGCCAGCGCCAGCGCCAGCACCAGCACCAGCACCAACACCAGCACCAGCATGTATCAGCTCAAAAACGTCAAAATCAATCATGTGGGCCTTTAAAGTGGCAATCTCGAAGAACTCCCTTTCATTCTCTTTGGCAGCACCTATGGCGAAAAACGTTAATTGCAGGTTTGTTTTTGGACCTCACTGCAAAGGGAAAACGCTAATTTGAATGCATGGCGGGAAAGTCACCACAGACACCCGGTTCTTATTACTCATAATACTGCACATGCAAGGGCTTTCATCAGTGGGCCATAGGCTCAATCACCATTGTGTTACCTCATTCAGCTATAGATAGTGACTTAACAGACATTTATCTCAGTGAAAATCTTCGGAGATCTTTGAGATTGCCACTTAAAATCTTAAAATAGCTCCTTCCTATAAAGGCCTGGAATTGAAGCTACATAGGCCTGAAGACAGACTGAGCTCATTAAAGAAAATTAGAGAATACAACAGCAAGCCTTATGATCATTTAAATCAGAGAAATTGTTGCTAAATCTGCCTGGACATAGAAATTACAGAACAAGTGCCCCCATTAGGACACCATATTTTAAGCCTGGAGGCTTTTTCCGCATGAGTGATTTCCAAATGGCCTTTAATTAAACATTGAAGAGTCTATCCATTCCAAAATGAGATATAAACCATTTCAAAAGGTGACCCTATCTCCATCAAAATGACTGATATAATCAACTATTAACACATTCTGGTATTTTGCCACTTTTACAGACAGGATCCACTGACACTGAATGATAAACATAAGGCATTCTTTTTGTTTCTGAAATTGATATAGGCCTATAGCATGTTGTCACTTGTCATGTTGATTACCCTGCCAAATAATATCCTTCGACTATCAGAGGTGAAAAGCACGTTTGAGTAGGATCTGACGTTTGAAACGTGCTTCTTCTGCTTTTTCACTTCAGCAGTCATTTTTTCAACATGGGACATAGATGGGGGACTATTGTAGGTCTCATTTGAAAAACAAATCCACGTATTTTTTTCTGCTTTAAGAACACAGCGGGATTCATCTATCCTGTTCGTAGGACGGTTAATAAATACACGGGATTAGACGGTTTAATCCAATGGTCACAATGTGCATGCGCGGATTGAGGAGCGTGCACCGTGAGAACGACTCGCTGTTGTTTCAACGTTTGAGCGCCTTTACTTTCCAATTTTAATCTGTGATAAAGTCGTGGTGAGAAATCGAATGAGGTAAGGCCATTTAAAACATTTTTGTCGGGAAAGTAGACTGTGTTTATTCTGGTGTCAGTAAAACCATAGTGCTGTCCCATTTTAGAGTGGATTAAACTTGGTTGTCCCGCGTCTGTCGGCTATGATGCATTGAGTGATGTATATATATAGATTTATATAAAAGCGTACTTGACAGTGGGTATAGGTCAAGCCCATTACATGAAAATAACCCATGATAAAAACTCCAAAATAGAGAGCATATTTGGTGGTCCTAGTCACAATGTACCTTTGTTAGCCTTGTGTGAATAATTGCAGTGTGGTGACCCACTTGGCAAATACAGCCTATGGTTTGTTCATATTCAAGTCACAATGCAGTTCCACAGAGGGACTAGTGAAACAAAGTTTTCACCACCTGTGAACATGTTGCCCATAATTTAACCAAAGGGACATTGCTAGCACTCAAGAAATACAGAATTTGCCTGTATAATTTTATTGTTTCAGACAGTTCAGATAATTGTACTTTCAACCCCCACACACAAACGATTTCTTGGGCCTATACAGTGTTTGCATAATGTGTAATTAGCACATATTTATTTAGTTATTATTACAATGTAAGACTTTTAAAAAACAAATGGTGCAATATTTGCTGATAGCACACCTCTGGGCAGTATTGTACTGTTTTTTCTCATTGTCACTCATATAAAAATAATATGAGGTCTCTCAGCTTGTGCAGGATTAAACTAACTCATCATGTCCCACATTTGAATATAATCGTATGAATCCTGGCATCAGATAACCAAGGTTAATCTCTTGTTCTTTTTCCATTTGTGAAGTCTATATCATAACATACCAGAGACATATGTCATATGTCAAAAGAATTGTAATTAATTTATATTTAAGATGACAGGGGTTTTTTGTGTTTTTGTGAATATTATCCTGACATGTGTTACAAGGATTTACTGAAGCCCAAACTAATGATTTGTATGTGTATTCTCCTCGGCCACCTGTTCCTTCTCCTCCACATACCAACCTGGAAATGGACCGAATCAAGAAACTAGCCGATGCTATTTTGTGCTACTTCATCACAAACTGCCAACTACATTGTTACGGTCCTTGTTGCGGACGTGGAGGCGCACAGTGCTAGTGTTCCCTCCCCAGGACCAGATGTAAATCTATGCTAACCTTGGACGGTGAGGGCTCGCTTGGCATGTCGGCCTCTATGTCAGAGACAAAATGTCTAAATGTGAGCTGATTGAGCTGAAGGACCTCAGTCTAAATGATCGCATTGAGCTGGCTGCCCCTCCGGCCCGGGCAGCCCCACCACCCTTATTCACCGGGCGACCCAGCCAGTCCTGTGTGGTCCGTCTGATTGGAGACAGTGTCAGTCTTGAGGGACCATTTCTTCACACGAGAGAGGCTGGTAAAGGACATGACTTCCAGCCTTGTAGTCACGCCCATCTCACCTGGTGTGACCTGTGTGGAGACTTCGTCTGGGGCCTTTACAAGCAAAGCCTATGCTGTGCCAGTGAGTATCATCAGTGGGTGGATATGTGTGTGTGTGTGTGTGTGTGTGTCTCATTTGTTTTTTAATTTGTCATTTGTTGTTTAATTTACAATTTGTGTTAGCCTGTCTCAAATCATCATGCTTCTGCAACACCCCTTTAATGATTGTCTGTTACTACTAATTTCCCCATAGAGTTCACAAGCAAAAAACATATATGTTGTTCCCATAACCACTGAACCATCTCAGAATGGCTCAAATTAAAGCTCAAATCCATTTTAACTTCATAGTAATTGTCTTATTTCCTATCCAAAGGAATAAGCTTATGTAGCTCATTGATAAAAGCCATCGCCTTCAGAGTTCCAACATTGCTAGAGCGCAGGACTGCCCGTGTTATTTTTTCCGATCAGGAGAAACTTTATCGTAGAGAATGACTCTATCTATAGGAAGCTCTGGGAATCCTCGTGTTTTTAGAGTACTGGGACAGCTAGGGCATGGGAATATTTTCATTCCTCTGGTTGCATTTGACTTCAAGCATTTCTGTGGTTTGTTAGGGGCCTGTTTATACGAATTCAAGGAACAATCTGCAGCAACAAGAGTTAAAATCCTCAATTTGCTCCTAATAAATATATACATAATATAAATATTGTACATGTGAAATCATTGGCTTGTATACAAGACACATTATAAGTGCACCTTAAACTAGTATAGGATAGGAGCCTTTGCTATATTCCTTACATAACATAAATATTGTTTTAGATCTTCATGTGGTTCGGGGTTTGAGAATAGAAGATGGTTTTAGCACAAGTACTTTTTGCTGGATAGAATCAACAGCAGAGGACTGTTATTGACCATTAGCCAAAGCTCCATGTCAGTGATCCAAAACAGAGTGTTGAAATATCCTTAATGTGAAATGCTTTCTTTCTTCCTTCCTTCCTTTCTTCCTTCCCTCCTTTCTTTCCTTCTTTCTTTCTTTCTTTCTTTCTTTCTTTCTTTCTTTCTCACTCTCACTCACTTTATCTTTATCAATGTTCTCTGCCTCTTGCTCTCTCTTTCTCTCTCTCTCTCAGACTGCAAATATACCTGTCACTACCGCTGCCGGCCATTCATCCAGTTGGATTGTAGCACCGATAGCAGTCTATTAACAGGCCAGGCAGATGTCTCTATAGATGCCATAGAGACAGATACAAATGTGGTAAGAAAGATATGGATGGGAGCAACAAAGGAATTGACTTGAAGAAATGTTGACAATGGTATCTCTCTATAGAAAGCAAGCCTCTCTTCTTAGAATTATTGATGAAAGAGAATTCAGAGAATTGACAACAAAAGTGTTATGAGCAGTAATAAATGCTACCGTTTATTTTAAATTTAGGGAACCGTGCAAAGTAAAACAAATAAATAATAATAGTGAATTTATATGGCATAGCTTTGATAAAGTTGAGGCCACCAATTCTTGTACAGCCAGAAGACTGGTCCATGATATGTTTGGTGTTTAAAACCCTGACTACAATGAGTCTGTAACCCATATTTTAAACCCCACTGAGCACCGATATCCCTTCTGCATTGTAGAGTTAACTAGGGATGCCAGTATCTCTCTCTTTCTCTCTCTCACACACACTTGTCAGAGGGCAGATGGGGACTACCAGATTGTCCACTGCTGTCCATTGAGTGTCAGTATGCCATATGTCTACAACTATAGTGATTTTATTACCTTAAGGCGTCTATACTGCTGGTAATTTAGGAGAGAGCTGGGGGAGGAGTTACTAGGCAACTTCACAATAAAACAGCTGTCCTCATTTCATAACATAGCCTTGGCCTATTGGCCATTACAACTCACCAACTGATTAAGAGTCAACATGCACGTCAATGATCAATGAGGCCTTTTTGCCAAACACCTTCACATAAACAACAACAGCATCAACATGAAGTTATGCTATTAGGACATTTCAAGGTTTTGTACAGAGAAAAAAAAAAAAAGATGTACGTTGATCAGAATTGGACTGGGTTGGCCCTTAAGACACCTTGTGAGATTTTACTGCCAGGGCGGGGCAACTGGGCATTCCTAGGTCCAAAGAGCTTTTCAGAATCAGAATCACCCGACGAGACAAGAGACAAGAGCAACCTTACTGATGTAGTACGGTGGAAGACAATTGCTGACGTACAGCTCCAGAGGTAATTCTGTGATAGTGGTGAAGAGGATAGCTACTATTATACTCCTATTACCGCTCGCACCTCTGAGATGACCCGGGGCAGCACAACAAGCGGCCGGTTCTGTCATCAGGATGACTTGGACTCAGAGCTGGAACAGTTTTTCACAGCACACACATCTTTCTTTCACAAAGCCAAAAGGCTCACGGTGAGGCGGCGGTGTAGTCCATCAACCCTGTAGGCACAATGCCATTTTACTGCTTTATGTTCGGTTGACAACACTGAACCATGCATGTCTTAATCTTAAACTTTAATTGATTTAGATTTTTTTTCTGTTCCTGTGCCTGTAGGTGTCTCTTATAAATCAAGATGTTTCATCTTTATTCATTTATTTTTTTCATCTTTATATCTACCTCCTATATCTAGAACACTGGAACTGAAAATGCAGCCAATGCCTATGTGAACTTATGCTTATACCTAGTAAATCAGCTGTATTTGTTTACTGTGAAACGCTCACTCATTCACTGTTTGGGGCTCGAATCCAAGTGTTTTCTCAAACACAAGAGAGCTATAATGTAATGGCTAATAATGATCGTGATATGTAACACATTAAAATGTAACAGAATGTAATTCGTAAACGTAAATGCATTACATTTCTGTATTTCACAAGACTGTTTCAGTGTTTCTTGCATCACACCCTTAAAGCTGTAAGATCAGCTTTTGACATCGTGTGGCCTATAATATCTGCTCTTAATTTCAGGATGAACAAATTGACTGGGGTAAACAAGAGTTGACTGTTGGTGACATTCAGCAGAAGGTTAAGGAATATAATGCTCAGATCAACAACAATCTCTTCATGGTGAATGTAAGTGAATGTTGATTTAATGACCTTTTTCTCTTTACAT
This sequence comes from Polymixia japonica, assembly GCA_900302305.1. Classification (NCBI taxonomy): domain Eukaryota; kingdom Metazoa; phylum Chordata; class Actinopteri; order Polymixiiformes; family Polymixiidae; genus Polymixia; species Polymixia japonica. The sequence continues at coordinate 29,269 of OMKK01036850.1, read as the reverse complement.
TCAGACGCAGACAAAATTAGTACTTATTCATAGTTTAATAGTTTTACTTTTAATTTTGTATTTCAATATAAAGACTATGTTGATGCTGCGTAAATAATTTCACTCAAGAATCTTGTGATATATTTATTTATCCACTTTGCAGAATAAAGACGGGTCATACACCGGATTCATTAAGGTGCAATTTAAGTTGGCTCGGCCCATCTCTCTCCCCCCTCCACGGAATCGCTCCCTGACGCAGGAAGAAGGTCAACAACACGGCTGGCTAACACGCCGGACATCATTCTACCTTCCCAAAGACACTGCCAAGCACCTGCATATAAGCTCTCAAACATGGGCACGAGAAGTCATAGAAGCGCTGCTCAATAAGTTCACCGTGGTGGACAACCCGGCAAAGTTTGCCCTGTTTGAACGCACCGAGCGACAAAATCAAGGTGAAGCCACGCTTGAATTGATGACAACAACAATATTTGAATGTTGTACAGATACTGTAAATACAAAATTATGCTGGAATGAAAAAGAAATGATATTACTCATTTTTGTTTTAATACCAAGTAACATTGCTCTACTCTCTCCGCTATTCTTTTATTCCATAGTATACCTGCGTAAACTGTCTGATGATGAGTGTCCCCTACGTTTACGTCTGTGTGCTGGCCCCAGTGAAAAGGTCTTGAGTCTGGTTCTGAAAGAGAATGAAACAGGGGATGTAAATGTAAGTTTTCTTCTTTGAAACATTTGGTTCAGTGAATGAGCTTATCTCCCTGTTAACATACACGGACAGAGCCATTACTTAAGTATGTGAAAATCTGTGTCATTTGAAATTGCCTTCTTCCACAGTGGGATGCATTTAGCTTTCCTGAGTTGTGCAACTTTCTGCGAATCCTCCAGCGCGAGGAAGAGGAGCATGTCCGGCAGATAGTGAAGCGCTATGCTCTTGCAAGGGACAAGATGAAGCAGGCAATGGCAAGCATCACTACACCTGGTTGATTTTGTCTGTGGCCAGAGACACTGAACTGGTTCCTGTACATAAACATATGGAGTACAGTGCTTTGCAGCTTTGGATAGCAGCATGAATCAATATAAAATGTTACAACACTAGAAGGGAGAGAAATAGGTCAGAAATGTGCACGTTACTGATAACAGGACAGCATTAAGAAAGATAAGATAAGTGCTGTTAGATTTAGTGTGAACTACCAGAAGGCTAAAGCCTACTACTTTTGTGTGTGGAATGTCAGTGTTGTGAAGAAGTGGAAGGAGAGAAAATTCAGGTTATTATTTTTATGGAGTTAACTGGATACAGTTTCTCTCTGGGAAAATCATGCTGCTGCTTTGGAATATTTAAGTTATAAAGAGTCAACAGATGAGTTGTTTTGGTCATTGTTAAAGTGATATTTAGATGTCTCATGTCAGACTATTGTGAGTTTTTGTGTATTATTGTGAAATGTCCACATTGATTTTAAATGTTGGCACTTTAATGAACCTGTGAAATAGTTTGGGCAAAGTTGTAACATGAAGTCATGTGTTTGTATTCTAATTATATAATAAACTGATAATAAATTACTTATATTCATTTGAAGTGCTTGCTTTTTGCAATTTTACATTAGGCAGTGCAGGTTTGAGTGTGCTTGAGTGTGAAACTGATCCATAATGGATAAAGAAAGCACAGGTGGAAAGACTACTAAAATAGTTTACTTTATTGTAAGCACTGTTAATTCTTCATATGGTCTGTCAACAACAGAGAAAAATTGCCTAAGATTGAAAGGGTGTTTTATTAAATTATATGATATCCATTGCATATGCAGTGTTTAAATTATTTAAAATATACACCTATATTTGAGTATGACGAACAAGGAAAGTTCTGGACTTTCCACAATACTGACCTCTACCTATGGAGTTAGGCTGGAATCGACTACATTCCGGACGGTGGAGGGCAGCAATACGCCATCGCTACGTCTAGTCTGTCGGAATCGACCGATGAGAAGAAGAGTGTGGCGACTGTTTGTACTCACAGTCCAGCCCGCTAGGTGGCGGTAACGCACCATAAAGTTGTTGTCCAATTATCCGAATAGGTCGAAGAAGAATGTCATCCAGTTAGCATAAGGATGGTTGGGCTGCTTATGTTTTCCTGAGGTCTCTGCTGGTGCAAATTAGCAAGCCAGCTAGCTACTTGTCAAAAATACGACATCACCAAACGAACATTTTATATTTGATACGGATACATCCAAACGGACAACAGACCGAAAGCCTCTTCGGGTAGTGTCTTTAACCAAGCGGGTTGCCACATGAGTCCATTTTAAAGTCTTGTACCTGACGTTAGTAACACCGACATTAGGTGGGTAGTAACATGTTGACCTGGCTGTCGCTAGTAACTTGTTATCGCACTGTGCTAACGGAAGCTAACAGGGACGTCGGCAGCCAGTAAAGCTGACAGGCAGGTTTTTTGTGGTCGCTGGCGTTAGGTTTAGATTAGCTGCATAGCTATGTTTACAATTAATACACGAGAGTTACGAAATTGCGAAGATTCGTGTAACTTATTGATCGTTTGCTGACGCTGTCTCGGGCTAACGAGCGTAGTGACGGTGCACGTTCTGACTCGAACCCACGACTAATGTGTTTCTGAACACCTCGTTAGCTGATTAGATTTGATACTTTGGTTAATTGGGCCAGGTTAGCTAGCTATCCAGGGTCACTGGGAGTACGTTCATATAACGCTGTTGTACCGACATGTCACTCCCTGACAGATTTCCACTCCCCTTCGCGTTCAGGGAGTGAAAATTCAGCAGAACGACACAACACGAAGGGGACTGGATATCTGAGTTACATTAATACCGGTACACTACAGAGACTGTCATGAACCGAACTTATAAGAGTCTGTTTAAAGGGCATTACACCCAAAATGCTATTTAACTATAGTTTATCATCCCAGCCTTATTACTTTCAGCCACCTAATTTATCTTGGAGTAAAACTATATTTGATCCAAACATGTTTACTAGTCTGCAGAAAACAAAAAAAATCAATGGTGCTGCCTATGTTTTTAAATTGTATTTTCTATTAGTTAGTGCTGCAATAAATAATTGGAATATGAGGTTATGATCTAACCTGTTCACACAAGGTGTAAAGTGTATTAGCTAGCGGCAATATGGTTTTTTTCTGCTTTGTAATTCAAGCAAATACAACATATCCGGAAAGCCATGCCTTTCTTCTTGAACTATAACTAAGATTTGAACTGATACATTAATTAAAATATTTCTTTTGGTTAATTAATATTCAGAATACATGATGACCTTCCCTTCCACTTTGTCACTTTTTATAGGTGTCTTATTCTGGAGTCCTGATTTAATCTACAGAAAGATACGACACTACCGGGAGTGCTGTGACCGAGAAAATAATGTGCTGCAGTTGAAGATGGGAGGTAGTGGCTCCAAATCCAAAGGATATTGGCCTTTTACTGGCTCAGGTAGTGGTGAAGACCCAACCAAAGATGGAAATGAGCAGTCATTGGCAAGACTTCGAAGTTTCCGAAATGCAACGCCATTTGTGTTTACTAGACGAAGGTAAATATAGCCATGGCAGTGTCTACCCACAGCACGTTTCATATGACAAACATGTTGCAACAGTTTTAAAAATCTTGTGGAGTCCAACATACTGGAACACTCTAAAGTATTTATTGTCGAGAGTGCTTAACAATAAAAAAGATTCTCGAAGTTGAATTTTATCTTTCTCATATAACGTTTATTGCATTAATAACATGCATATGTGATGGATTATAAAATTGTGAAGGTACCTTAGGGCAAAATAACATTTGGTTTTGGTCCAAAACAGACTTTCTTAAATATATTTTTTACATATTTGTTTTCTTCTATTGTGGGCTACTCGCTGGGGCTATTTAGTTAGCTGTAATATGAGAGCTTCCTGGCTGTTGTTTCAGTTAGAAAGTTGCTTATGAGGAGAGCACTTGTTTTCCCAAATTTGTTTCCCAAATTTGTTTAGCGTTTCCATTCCAGTTGGTTTCTGTAAAACCCTGATTTCTGATGTGTTTTTCTCTCAGTTTTCTTTTTGGCAGAACTCATGGGCATTCCATGGCATGTGTCTTTTAGAAAACCCTTTGTAATTGCTTAGCAAATCTTTGTTGGCACCTCCCATATTTTAACCCTTCTGTATATTAACGTAGCCTTTTAAGGCTTAGGGAATGTAACACTGAATATGTTCCTAGCTCATGTTTCATTAGTAGCATATGTTGGCTGGTCAAATCATGACAACTCCACTTCAGATCCTACATATAAACCCACATATTTTTTTCAAATTTTAGTATCTACTTACGTCCATAGTCACAGCTTATAAATTCCAGCATTACTTGTATACTCTCTATGCAAATAACTTAACTTAACTCTGTCTGTCTGCTGCAGCTCTATGTACTTTGATGAGGATGGTGACTTGGCCCATGAATTCTATGAAGAGACAATTGTGACAAAGAATGGGCGTAAAAGGGCCAAGCTCAAAAGGATTCAGAAGAACCTAATACCTCAGGTATGGAAATGTCAAACACACTGCCTCTTGACACGCTGCTCCTAATATTGTCAGTCCAAATAATTTTTCTCTCTTTGTCATTCCTACAGGGAATTATAAAGCTGGACCACCCTTGCATCCATGTAGATTTTCCAGTTGTCCTCTGTGAAGTTTGATGATGTCTGGGGAGCATTCTCAGACTAGCCACTGTGTCAACTCCGTCCCGTGGTTTCCCCCTAGATATGGAAACCTCTACTCTCTTACAAAACACCGTGATCTAGAAATATCTGATGCCCTTGCGTGGACAGGCTGATACATGTGTTGAGCCTCTGCATGTGAACTGTTTGTGGCTTGTGTGCATTTACACAGAAGAGGTCACTAAGGGGGATTGATGATCTATGAAAGATATCAAAGACCTGGACATGAAAAATGTTGCAATTTGGTAATACCTAGTCAGTTTACAGTTCATGGTCTGTGTGCCTATGGACATGGAATGAAATGTGGCTAAGTCCTGACTATTACAGCCGACTTGTGGTTCTGATATAATTCAATGAACTCTGGCAGTTCAAGGAGAATGTAAGTTCTTCTTTGGGGAATACGATACTAGCGGTCCTGAACTCATATTCTGGCCTAAATGTTGAATTTCCATTTATACTGAGCACTGGGAGGAAACTTAACAACTGTTTATTTCAAATAAATTATTTCAGTTTTTAGTGGCTCTAGGATTTCAGAGCAGGGAGGTTAAAATGCACATTTTATGTGTACAATACCCTCATGGCTTGCTTTAATATCAATCATGCATGTATCTGGATCTGCTTACCAATAATATCCCTATCGAGTTGACAATCCGTGGCCAACAAGATATGAAGTGGTTTAATGTGATATTGTATTGTCTGATAGACTGGCTTGAGATAAAAGTATGTGACCAGACCTCAGAGCCACACTTGTAAAAGGTAGCAGTGAGTCTAATAGGAAATCCTGTGTTTTCTTTGCTGCTGTGACTCACTATGTTTCAGTTTTAATTTATAACTGTTAAAATTGACGTTTTTTTTTTTAAATTACAATTTGAAATGGTGAAATGTGTCATGGTCTCTTTTTTTCATGGAAAATGAATATCAGGAGAATAGCTGAACATTTGTAAAGTATGTGTGAAATATTTGGGCAAAAAAAGTCTGTGGTTATGCTTTATAATCAACTCCAACAACTTATTGGTAAAAAATACTTTGAATTTCAAGATACCTTTGAGCCTTTGAATTGCACATTAGGGTGTTGTGTTCCTTTTCAACACTGAAAAATGTCTCCAATAGTGCCACCAGAATTTCCTTTTGTTATATATGCCAAGAATAGACAACAGAGACATTCTTCAGCAAAGCAGTTGCACCACTAGTTTGCATTTACGGGCGCTTCAAGCTCTAAATTCTCCATCAGCCTCCCTAGAAAGGTCCAGTGCTACTCTTCAATGACTAAAAATAAATATCAATTTTTATGCTACAATCAAAAAATGTTGATGTTGATTATCTTTACCCAATCACATGTTCTTTCAAGGCCTCCACTGATTCCCAGAGGAATAATTAAACATTAATCATGATTCAAAAATTATAATAGGAGTATCAATCAATCAATCAATCAACTTTATTTATATAGCACATTTAAAAGACCCACAGGGGAAGCCAAAGTGCTGTACATAAAATAAAATAAGTTTAAGTAGTGTAATTTGATCATATAAACTCATTTTAGCTAAGCTTATTTGGAACTTTGGGAATTTCCTGGTGATTAGCATTTAATTAGAAAACCATTTTCCCATTCCAAAAACGTTTTGTTATTTATGCCATTTTAGAAACCAAGATAAATTGTCTTCACTTCATGGAAATAAATTACATCCATTTAGAAGCCTTTCTCTTCTCTTCTTTTTTCAGGGGGGAACCATGTTTCAGACACCCTTCCAACTAATGTTGTGGTGTTCAAATTACATTGAGCTGCTGAAGCTGATCAAAATAAGATCAAAAAAACGATTTGTTTGAACTATTTATTTGTAGACTTTTAATCTGAAACTACAATTTAGCTGAAAATGCATGTATGCTGGCAAAAGATTCCAAAGGAATAACAATTTGAAATTGACAAAATGAATCTGTTTGCCACTATTGGAAGCCATGCTGCAGACTTCCACTTGCAAGGAAATGAACCAGCTGCAACCCTGGCTGGGAGGTGTAGTGTGAGCTTATGTGTCTGTGGTTGACCGATGGAGATTAGAGAGAAATGAAAGCTTGTAAAGGCCTTCATTGCAACCGCCATGGGAAAAGGTTTTCTGTAAAGCCATCTGTGACGTTGTTCTTCTTAAAGGATAAAAAAGACTATCAAAATCTGCTCCACTTTATTGCTCTCATGAAATTATATTACTTTCTGCAGTTTTTATTTTCATTTTTTTCAGGTGAGCACCTTTTTGGACTGAGTCAGGGGAGAGATTAAAACTGTTATTAGTTTTTGTTGTGGGTGCACTTTTCAACAAGCTGTAATAATATGCTAGGCAATGAGGTGAACTGCATTGCTAAAGGGAAAAGCACCCTTTATATTGTTATGCTTATAATGGGATAGTGATTTTTTAAAAGTAATTCAAACCTTGTTTATTTGCTGGGTTAGTGCAGCTTTGGACAACTGGTTCATGCATTGTTCTGGGTCTACATTTCCACAATGCTGTAATAATGAAGTGGACCGCAATGTTGAGGAGAAAATAAACATTTGACAAGCAAAGCACCCCTGATGGTTTTATTCATAACGGTGTAATCAAGATCTGACAAAAGATCTTTTTGATGTAATGTAAACATTAACTCTCAAATCTATGATGACCCAACTTAGTTCAACAACAAGTTCTCTGTCAACTAGAAGTATTGTTTACATTCTCATTCTCTCATTTACGTTCTGAATAGCGTTATTGACAGTGACTCATGACATATGGACTGTTGCCACTGCCTTGTACAAGGTTTTCTTACTAGATAAAGCCTGCTTTCATTGTAAAATCTATCACTCATGAACACGTTATTGTAATACTTTACACAGTTAAAGAAAAAATTAGCATCATTCTACCATAGAGGGTTTATGTGTTTAATCAGAACAAAACAAAATTGCTAAGGGTTCCTGTGCATCTTGTTTTTTGCAGAATATATTTGTCAACTGAGAAATGTGTTTGGTGTTGACATGTGTTGAAAACATTTGTTGGCCAAAGCTCTAGTAAGCCCTATTTCACTATTCAGTGGAAAATAGCAATTGAGCTATGACATCAAATGTTCACTACAGAATTACTATTAACATCACTGTGAATTTTGAAGATCGAGGATTAAAATCTTGTCATGACCTTAAAATGAGAATAACCTTCAAAAATGACCAGGGAAAACAACTGGAATGCTTAATTCCTTCAAGTGAAACTTATTTATTAAGTACTTTCAAGAAAACAAGTTCATGACAAAGTGCTTTACATGGCAATTAAAGACAAGACAAAACAAAACAAAACAAAACATTTAAATTAAAAACAAACTAAAACAAAGTAATCACTGTTGAAGATATAAAGCAACACATTGTGTGTGTTGTTGTGTGAGAGAAGGAGAATGTATGCTCTAACATGTTTAACTGTGCAATTGTTCATTTAAATCTTGTAGTGTGTTTCCAGTCTATGGAAATACTTTAGGGGTAAAACCTGAATGAGTTTGGTGTTGTGGCTGCACAGTAGGCTGTGGCAAGGACAATATACTAGTGGATTTGAATCTGGCTTGTTTGTGCCATGTTATCCCCTCTCCCCTCTCTCCCATTGTTCCTGTCACAACACTGAACTGTCTAGTAGCTAAATCACAGATGAAGCAAAAACAAAAACTACATTAAAAAAGAGCTCTTCCCTGAAACTTCCTTTGGTGAGAATTAAATTAATCAGTGTTCATAGTTCAGGCGTTATTGTTTTTCTACAAGTTAATACGATTAACTTTAAACTCAGGAAGAGAGGTGGAGTCATCTCGACATTAAGTACCATTCGCTATTGGACTTGAGCAAAGTGGGAATGAACCATGCCTCTACGGCTTTAAGGGGAACATACAAAATTATTCCATGGGGATAAAATAACTGGCGTGATCTATGCATCCAGGCATTGAACAACTCAAACAGCTTAAACTACTTTGACTGTATGAGTGCTGAGAGGAAGAGGTTGTCGGTAAGAGAAATATTTGAATTTGATTTAAATATTGATAATTGTTATTGTCCAAATGTACAATTTGCTTTATTAACAAAAACTAGCATTCTCTTGCCATTCTCTTTTGTTTTTGCTTCATTACATTTGTCACCTTACAAAGTAAAAGAGGTATTGTCAACTATGCTTGGGTATATAGCAAAATAGCTCTGCCTTAATGCTTGTAAGACGTTGTTTGGTCTGGCCACAGGTGGATTTCCTTATAGACTACTAGATGAACATTACAAGGCTTCCTGTACTTTTAAGGTATTAGAGTTGTCAGCCAGCTACATTTTCAATACACGGACACTCAGAGAATGCTGATAGTACAGGCTGTATAGCTCTTCTTATGCATACTTTAAAATATAATGGTCCTGGAAGTAGGCCTACCAGTTACATTAAGCGTCTGTAAAATAGCTAGGTCACAGAAAATGCAAAAAGAACATACACCTTGGATGAAAATGAGGGAATAATGTGTGATCAAGTTAAATACATTTCACTTTCCAATGACATAATTTGAGTTTTTGATCACTGGGTGTCGTTAATGTACTTCGTAAGTCGATCGGGCTGAGTGTCTCATACACGTGAAATCCTGCGCCTGTCGCGTCTGAATTTAAAACATTTAACCTTCATGCTGATAAAGAATATTTTACAAACTTGCAATGCATCTGGGCATCTTTGTCGATAGCGTTATGTATGAAAAGCGCATTTCGCACGATTAGTAAGACAGGCCTCAGAGTGAAAACATTTCCCAAGTAGTTCTTTAGAAGATAGGTCCAGACTAGTGATGTGTCGATCGCGAACGAGTCGGCTCTATGAGACGGCTCCTTTAAGTGAACGATGGGAGCCGATTTATTTTGTAAATTGATACGTCAGTATAATAAGATGATCCTATAACGTATTTGTTAAATACGATCCAGAAACGTCTCACTTTGGTAATAACATTAAGAGCTAAGGCCCCTTCCTCCCCGCCTTCTCGGAGTGCAAATTTAAAAAGAAATGCATGACGACGAACAAATAACATTTTTGAACAGAGCAAAAATATTTTTTGTTTCATCTTATATCATACAAATTAAATTGAAATATACGTGTCGGGTATATAATTGTGTATAGTGGACCTATTTATAGCCTACTGCTGGTGGATAGGATAGGTAGGTGGTGATTGGTCTATCTGAGGATTGATGCTGTAGATGTATGACGGCGCAGCCTGATGTCTCCTATGGTGTTATATCTGATGATTGCACCTTCACTTGGTTGGTTTCTGGTTGTATTCTGAATTGGGCTTCTAAAGGTGTTTTACCTTGGATTATGGCACAAGGGATAGTAACATCTTGTCCTGTGTATTAATGAATGTGTAATTATTTATTAACCATACTATTTCATTAGTAGTGTGTTATTTTTGTTGTACAACTAGGATAGTTATTCTTGACATATCCCACTTTTTAACCATCAACATGACCGAATATTTCAATGTATTGCAGTTTAAGAATCTTGCATATTTATTTCTTGCAACAAATGAGAAAGTAACTTAGTGATCAGGATTTGTTTGCAATGCTTTGTGTTTTGGATAGTTCAATATAAATAAAACGTTCAATACATATGTGTAATAGTGTTTGATATTTTTACATTATTTAAGGTAATGTAGGTATTCTGGAAATTATAAGGTTTAGTATAATTACATTGAATAATTTAAGTGATATGTGCACACAATAGGTCAAAACACTGCTGAATTTGGCTGAATTGTAAAAGCGGTACTAAATGAAGAGCCGTTTGGGAGCCGAAAGAGTCGGCTCTTTTGCTGAGCTGAGCCAAATGATCTGGCTCACTAAAAAGAGCCTAAATTTCCATCACTAGTACAGACATTGGGACTTCCCTAGTTTGAGCTGCGGAAACTAAAGTTTGAAGAACAGACCATTTACGCAGGGGACGATGACACTGGAATTTAATTGTACGGTCGCATTTAAGATAATCATGTCCGTGATAATGGTAAAATGTTAATTAAGATTATTATTTGAGTGTCGAAGAATACATTATATTTGTATAGATTCAAAAATAAGGCAAAATGTGCTTTCATAAATGCTTTTTCCCCCCGGTTGTGATTCAATGAACTCAACTTTTCTTGCTCAGTGTTCTATCATCGGATCTACCGTGTATTATCTCAGACCGAACATGCTCATTTATTACAAAGTAGAGATGGATTGAACGGGACATGAGCAATATTTTTCACATGGCCGGGTGTTGGAAAAGTCTACGTTCACATCGTTTATCTGAAAGTCTCATGAGTCGATCAAATCCGAGTCTTGAGTGTCATCCTCATCGGAACAGGTCAGATGGGGAAGCAAGAAGCTAGCTAGCGTTAGCTAATATAGGCTTTTAACTATTAACTTTTACAAAAAACTAGAGTCTAACTAATTGAGCTTATGTTAACTCACTGGAACTACGCACAGACAGAAGCATTAAGGTGTGAAGGCAGGCAGAGGGCAGGGCAAGATATCCCTTGATGCATCATTGGTACATTATTTCACTCGATTGTCGCTTTATAGCTATTGCTCTTATGTGGAGAAACTAAATGTCAACCATGACCTGTAATATGTTCATTTTCCTAGTCTGAAAAACGTAGAATACCTAAGAATTGACATGGTTGCAGAACTGAGATTGGAATTAGAAGTTTGTAAGAAATAGATCTGTTTTGAATGTATCTTTAGTTGGAGGTTACAAAACTGCTCTTTTTTTGCAGAGAAGGTGGAAAGAAGGTGAGAGAAGGTGACCATGGGGGCAATATTTCACACACTCTTGGACCTGGCTGGCCAAGTTCCGTGGTTGCTACTAGCTCTTTTCACACCCTGGACAGTCTTTTGTTCACAAGAATTAAAGCAGACGAGATGGCCATTATTTTCCCAGAAGCCAGTTCTCCTCGCCTGGAATGCCCCAACAGAGGATTGTGGCCCTCGGCATGGTATACGCTTTCCTCTGGAGCAGTTTCAGATTGTGGCATCCCCCAATGAGGGCTTTGTCAAACAGAACCTCACAATTTTCTATAAGGACCGCCTTGGGCTGTATCCCTATTATGAGCATGATGGCACTGCAGTAAATGGAGGCCTTCCACAGGCTGCCAGCCTCACTCAGCATCATGAGAAGATGCCTGAGTGTGTGCAAAAATATATACGTGAACCAGAGGCAAAAGGCCTGGCTATCATTGACTGGGAGGAATGGCGGCCATTGTGGATCCGTAATTGGGATATCAAAGATGTGTATAGAAAGAGATCACGTAAAATGGTGTCTGAAAAAAACCCTTCTTGGCCCCCAGAACAGGTGGGAAAAGTTGCTCAGCAGGAATTTGAGCTGTCAGCTCGCAAATTCATGTTGGAGACTCTGAAACTTGCAAAGCATCTTAGGCCAAACCAATTGTGGGGCTTCTACCTGTTCCCAGATTGTTACAATCACAACTACATGAGTGGGCTGAAGAGCTACACAGGCCTCTGCCCTGATGTGGAAGTAGCCCGCAACGACCAACTCACCTGGCTGTGGACTGAGAGCACTGCACTCTTCCCATCTGTATACATGGCTACTGTACTACGCTCAACAATGTTTGGACGTCACTTTGTCCGTAACCGGGTAAAGGAGGGAATGCGCCTGGCATCTACAGGGGATGGATTAGCACGCCCAGTTTTTGTTTATACACGGCCCACTTACACCAATGAGTTGATGCTGTTAACTGAGGTTAGTTGTCTGTTATTTGCCACAAATTGCACAAAAAATGAAAACACAAACACTCTTACATAACGGATATGCTTCACATGTCTAACAACTCAGAGTAACAGTGATTTCCCCTGAATCCTCAACAAATCTGTATGGTCCACACATCATCACCCACTGCCAATTTTCTGGTGACACATGTATAAGCACACACAGAAGTCAGGAAACCTTTTTTTGCCCGCCAACTACAGGTACAGTGGCTGATTCATCTCAAAGATCACCTGCCGCTTTCACCGTTTCATCACCAAATTCACTGTTGTAACTACCACAATATCGGGCAAAACTGTTTTTTTAAGCAATGGCTGCCAAAGAGGCTGCCAAAGAGGCTGGGGAGTAGAGTGGTGTTTTTTGGCAGTTGGTTGCAGCTGAAAACCTGTAATTATGTAATAGAAATGAGCATGGGCTGTGCATGAAATTGAATGATAAGATTGTTGCCACTGCCATTGGAATGTTCAGAAAAAGAATCCCATACAATATGCCAACACATCTTTCTGAGTCTAGTACTTTGTACCAATGTACCATTGTCTATTTCCATGACATTATATTATACCATAAGTATACCATCAGTTCTATGGCAGCCATCTCAAGTGTATTAACTCTCTCATAATTTAGAAATGTTAATTTAAATGGTAATGTTGTCTACCAGTCCTTGTGTGCAGATTTTGCTCATTCAATGCTACAGGACTGAATTGTGTTTACATGTGTTATAGACAGACCTGATGTCCACCATTGGTGAGAGTGTTGCACTTGGAGCTGCAGGTGTAATCTTCTGGGGAGACTCCACCTATGCAAGCAGCAATGTAAGTGTCATACCTTACCAGTTTGTTTCTTATTGAATGCCATGTACCCAAGAGTTCCTACGTTTTAGGTTAACACTTCTCTTTCCCTACAGGCCAGCTGCTCTAACCTCAACGAGTACCTTCGGGGACCGCTGGGTCGGTACCTGCTTAACGTGTCCACGGCAGCAGAACAGTGCAGTCAGAAGCTTTGCAGTTTCCATGGCCGCTGTCTACGCAGACTACCAGACAGCGAGACGTACCTGCATCTCAGCTCCTTGACCCATAGTATCACTAGTGAAGGTGGCAAGTTTAAGGTTACAGGCCAGCCTAGCCAAGGGGAGCTGGCTGGGTTGCGTACACACTTCCAGTGCCAGTGCTACAGTGGGTACAAAGGTGAGGGCTGTGCTCAGAGCGAAAAGGGGCAAAATAGAGCCTCCTCTGTCCTGATGACTTGGCCCCTTAGCCTTATTCTCCCACTAGGGCTCCTCACTTTGCTACACTGAGGGAACTGTGAGGCCTTAGCCACTCACTGCTCTGTGCCACCCCTTAAGGTTTCTGCTGAAGTTGACCATTACCTCCAGATGCATATATGGTATCACAACACACTCAGTGGGACTTAAATTGTTGCATTGTGGGGGAAACCCCAGTAAGATCAAAAGCCTTAAATGACCGATTAACTGAAAAGGACAGTTTTCAAAGTGTACTTATTTTGGTTTTAACAGGCACACACAACAAGGTAAGGCTTATGTAGGTAAAGTGAAAGAAGGTACAGTTTACTCAGAGATGCCAAGCTTATCTTCATCCCCATTTTCTTCCCATGCCCTGCATTGCAATGTGTACCTATGTGTATTGTTGGAATCAAGCTGTTTACTGTTATCACTTGTGACATTTAGGCCTGCAATTATGAATCGGTTAGGGTTACACGGTTAGGGTCTTAAATCTTGATTTCCAGCTTACAGTAATGACATGGCTGGACCTCTCTGCTTCAGTTTTGAACTGTGCCTTAACAGGGCTGACTAGTGCCCTTTTTTTTTTAGCAGTTTAACAATGGATACTCATGCATATCTCAAGAAAATGTAAGTAATCTGTGTTGTTTACAATTTAGTGGTTATCGAAGCTCTCTTACAGTATTGGTCATCTTAGCCTTCTATTGGACAAGGTGATTAAAGGGTAGGGTAGAAGGTATTTTCATTTGCTGGTATGAATCTTACATAGGCTACATAACATGCATTTTTAATTAAAAACTATATATGGTTTTCTTATTTTCTCTGCTGTGTTCGATAGAAAATAAGAAAACTACATATTTATGTTTCATGCAGAAGGAATTCCCTCATTTAGACAATAATTTATCTTAGAACAAGTAGGAGTTGCTGACCAATGCAGTTTATGAAAAATATATCAACATGTAAGACATCTGCATTAGTGATACAAGTATATAAACTTTGCCACATTTTTTAAAATAATAGTGAATCAAAAATATTACAGTGTAACTACTACAAGTATACATTTCAGACAATTAAATTGTGTTTCAGAATAGTTTGAGTGCACTCCAAGAACAGAACAAAGATAACACAAAGATAAGATTTCTGCTGCAGCTCATGTCAGTGGGCATGCCAGTTTTTGTCAAGCAAATATATTTATAGCTATTGTATTGGCAAATGTATTTATAGGTGCAGTATTTATTCAGTTTGGTTATGCCCAGAAAGTATTTAGCTAACTAACATCAGCTGGCTGACATATGACATATGACAGGTGCAGGTTGTGATGTTAACAAATGAAATACTGGAAAATAATACAACCCAGAAATGTAAGATATGCCTTTCCTAGCATTTGTGTACATTGTACACACACATGAGAGATTCTGATTGAACTTTGTTTGCTGCAAACCTTTTTGTAATTCTGCACTTTAGCCATTATGCCGTTAGGGTAGATCTAACTTCATACTGTGATGACGCTTACAGAAGTATATTTGTGTGTTCTTGATGAATCCAAATTGCTGTCTAGACTTTTTTCTAACATGCTGCATTGCCCCCAGAATAATATTGATTTTCAAAAATTGTAGGATGGTTATAGCTCCCTTGACCCTAACATAATTTGCAATAATTTACTTTTGATTATATAATTTTTCACTGCACATATTTTTCACTCTGGGGGATGGGGGACCAGGATTTGGAACCTGTCTCAATTTTTGCTTTCTGAACTAAAAATTAGCACATTGCTTCATGGTTTTAATAAAACAAATAACCAAAATTGTTACAAAGGCAAGATAATTTGATTATCAACTGTATAAGAAGTCCTAATAACATTGGTTTCTGTGTTACAGTATAGAAGTGGAGGAAACAATAATCTTAGTATAACATAATCTTAATTTCCTTCTTAATGTTGTCTTGTTTGTTTATTCTTTGCGCAATTTAAAAGCAAACAAAGAAGACATGAGAAAAAACACAATATTTATTGCAGGGAGAGGCAAGAAAACCAAAAAGACTTATTCATGGCTTATTCAAGTAGTAAAAAAACAATATTCACAGTATTGTGTCAGTGGAAAAGGATACATGTATGTAAAAGTAAAACAACTAAAGAATAATGCAAATAAACCAAATTATAAGGCAGATTAATTTATTTTTAAGGAGGTTGTGACTTTTTTTTTATCAAATAAGAAAAGGAATTCCATAATTTGGTACCCCTAAATCCTATTGAAAATTGACTTCTACTAGTGAGATATTTGGGGAGGTGAAGATCTGATGACTGTTTAGTTTAATGGGAGTGAATCTGAGAATGTGTTTGAAAATAAGACAGGAATGCTTTCCACAAGCTATAAAGGGCAGACCACATTATGTTTTTGAAGATGAAAGGGTGCTTGAAAAGTCTTGAGTTTGGTCTAGTAATTGATTAGTTTTATTGCCCAATAGAATAGTACAATTTGTTTAGATGTTTGCTGCAGCCAAACAGATTGAAACATACTAAAACATGCACTATATCCCAGTATCAATTAACATTTAAAGGTAACTACATAATAAAACCAAATTGTTTTCTGCTGCAAATTATTACATTTACTCAATGTTATGCTGAAAGAAAGCATTCCTGTTCTAAAATCCTTAAATAGCTGAATATGACTTACTTTGTATTTTGTTTTTAAAGAAAAGTACAGGTTGTTGTACCCTCTAGTAGTTTAAATGACCCTTTGGAATTTTGATGTAAAATGCGTGAACAGCATTTTCTGAGGTGATGATCTAATAGATGTGGGAGTTCTCACTCCTGTTCAAGTGTCTTGGTTGCTGACAACCTCTCTACCTTTTTAAGATGAAATTCGTACACAATTGGTCATATTGTATCATTTGTGCTAAAAAAGCAATGAGTAGGTCATTTCCATGCAATATTTAAGAGGCTGGCTGGATGATCTGCTTCACTATACTACAGTATTGTGTTGAATATATTCATGTCCTGGCATAATTGTCTATGAGGTCTATTGAGAAAACTTGCAAAGAGAGAATCACTATAATTATGCCATTCATGCTAACATATATTAGAGGGTGTGTGCTTTTATTGACACAAATGAACATTGTGCTTGTCAGTTTACTCTTTTTATATTTTTATACTCATTAAATTATCAGTTTGAGCTGTTTCAGTTTATCATTCAGATTTTTAGAATTTCATCTCAACAAGAAAATTGAGTATTTTGATTACAGCATATCTCACAAACCATGAAAAATTAAAGCCTCGTTTTGCCTTTGTTCATGTCTTATTTTTGTCTGAAACGACTTTTACAAATAAATACTGTTCGTGGGTTGCACAGGTTTGTTTGTATTCATGTACCACGAAAACAATGTAAACATAAGATAATTTGAATAATAGAATAGAATAGAAATATATTATCTTCCTTGCTGTCATTTTCTGTTGTCTTGTCATGTTTCTACCCAATACATCCCGGTGACTTTCGAAATCTCCCATTTATTGTCTTTCAAAAGCAATATTTTGAGACCACGAGTAAAAACGAAGACTTGTTTTATAACTAAAAGAAGACTTAAAGCCTCTGCTTCTTCGCCAGTGTAGTTCTAACATTATCACTTAATTTAAGTTTCTGGCAGCTTGAACAGGAAATGACGTTGTCGTTCCTTGTGTTGTTATGTGCAACTAATTGTGTTCCGATGTGAGACAATGGGTTTTAAACATAATTTGGCAGGCAAACAAACTTAATAACATCCCCTGGGTGTATTTTACATAATTTACATACCGGTTATTGTAGCTGTTCATTCAATGAATCATTAATTTGACTATTTTTATCAAACGTAATGTATGGAACGTTGAATATGCAGCTAGTTTCTTGCCAGCAATAACAACGTGAATTTGAGAGAAAAAAACACGCCAACGTTATTGGGGGAAGGTAATATTATTATATTAGCCTGGCTAATATCAACTACATGCAGCGCTAACATCCGAGTAAAGATATTACATTGTGACAAAGCCACGTTCACGCACTATTTGACAGTGTCGTCCCGAAGTTGTTCAGTGAGATTTGACATCAATTGCTTTGATCTCAATGGTTAGAAGCAGTACCTCTAACTAGCAAACCAGAAGACATAACGATGAAGCAGACAGCCTCCTCCCTCTGTCGCTGAACGCGTTTAACACCAGCCATCCTCCCGTATTGGTATGTTTTCTCTTAACGTTACATCCTTTATCAACATACAACAGAATCATCGTGTCCTGCATGATGCGGTTCGTTCAGTGATGGAGCTGTGTACAGCTAGCTAACGTTAGCTTTCTTGCTCACATCGGCTACATTATGTTAGCTAAAACTTGACTTACATTTGTACAGTAGACGTGTAATATTCGGGGATTGTGTGTGTGCCTGTTACGTGGGATAACGTTAACTTGCCTACCTCGTCCCCGAATAAGGTATGCCTCTCTTTCCTCTGGTCAGACTCATTTTATTGTATGCCCGTAGAGCCAGCTTTATCCTAAACTGTTCAAGCTAAAGCTTATTAGCCGCCTTCAAGAGAACTGTGTTAATACGTTGAGCTGTAGGCTGATCTAAAACAAAATAACCCTAATACATGCCATTCAGTCATAGCTATATGAGAGAAGAGAATGTATCAGTGCTAGGCTAACAGTTACCCAGTTATTTCTAATATTGGACCAGAGTCTTGGCAGCTTGCAGTTAGCCACCAAGAGCCATATAAACTCTGCTTAACAAAAATACGAGTGTTGTGAAATATGGTTACCTCACTTGCCAAGGCTTACTGTACACTGATGACCTCAACTCTGGGCAATTCATACTGTTGTGCGGGACCTCTATATTCCATACTAATGTTTGCACTGGGTATGCTCAGCGCTTGATCACAGGTTGTTTATTTTTTGCATTTGCATACAGACAAAATAGTGAATCAGTGGACAGTAATGGCCTTGATGGATGTGGACTATAACGTAATTACAGACAGTGATTACATGCACTGCAGAAATAGGATCCATATGATATGTTCTCAGGTAATGCTCCTTGCACTTTACTACTTTTTCCAGATCAAACAACTTGGTGAAATGAATTTCTTGCGCAATCGTCTTGTTGTGTTGGGCCTGGTGTTGTTGGCCACGGTATTGCTGTACCTGCTGCTGCCATCCATTCGCCAGGGCAGCATGGAGCCATCACTTGAAGTTCAAAGAATGGGCTTGGTGGCTGCCTCTCCTCCTCCACCTCCAACCATCAATGTGTCTGTTCGCACGGGGCAGCTACCTGGGGACCCTCCACTGTTCTTTCGAGAAGCTTTACCTATTGATGGAGTTGGTCGGCAGATATTGCCTAAGTGAGTTTTGCCTCTGACTTAAAGACTGACTTAAAAAGTTTATACAGATAATATATTTTGTCCTTATAACCACTAATCTCAAATAAGTTAAAAAAAGAGTAAACACATGACAATGAATGTTGGCCAATTCATTTTGTAACTTAAAGAAATGTGCTATACCAATGAAGGTGTTATAATTAAATTCTGGCACCAATTTAAGTGTCAGGCCTATGATGGTTGTAACAAGTTTGAGACCCACTGTTAAAAACTCTTTATTATCATCTTCCTTTTTTGTGCAGGCTGCAGGTGGTCCTTCTACATGGCCAGGCCTTCACATCCAAAACGTGGGAAGAACTGGGCACCCTGGCCTTACTAGCAACCAATGGATATCAGGCTTTGGCTATGGACCTACCAGGTAGAGCTTTAATATCTTAACATACAATCAACGCTTATGCAGGTTATCACATGGAGTGTGATCACTTTTCAGTGTGAAACTGGATTGTACAGTAAACACACAGGTACACTAATAAATGGAATAACTATAATCTATAAAGACATGCTTTAGTCAAATCCAAACAAAAACAAAACACTATATTTATCCCAGTGGGGAAATTACATGCAATGAAATAAAAGCTGTCTATAAGTGACTAATTGAATGGTTTCACTCACAGGGACATGCAAAAAATATATATGCATTGCAAAATAAGAGATCTAGGCCCCCTCATTCATCAAGATTGCATACAATATGCAATATGAACAGATAAATGCGTAATCTTGCATATGATCACTTCTAAGACAAGTGTGGAATTTATCAACCTGTACTTATACTTGAGAAAATATGTAGATTTAAGACTTCGACTTTTTATTTGATTTTAACATATTGCAGATATCACCTTTAAGCACACTAATTTAAATGATTGTTATTTTCTTATGATTGGAGTGGGAATTTAGGGTGTAGGCAATTGTTCAATCATATGGTGGGGGACACTGAGACTTCTGCATTCTGCATAATATGGCAAATCTTGTTTTGCTTGAAGAATTGACACATTACATTGCACAGAGCACTTTAAGACAATAATCTGGGGCATATTTTATTGGATCCAGAGAAATTAGGGAGAAATTTGGTATTTCACAACCCACCATGAGCTGTATACACCAAAACATCCTTAATGATCTGTTGGTACACTGCTTGGTACAAAAACACTCCTTCTGACTGAGTCATATTAAGTGAGGGACATTAGTGACATATCCTGCAGCTTAAAATGAAGGTTTTGTTGCCATATATGTTTTTTTTATGGGTGTTTCTTTGTGTTAATGAGAATTGCTCTGTACAAGCATGGTGGTTTGGGGCTCATACAGAATGCTCCAAGGTCTATTCAGAGCTTGTAATAGAGCTTGCCAGGTGATCTGACATGACAAGACATGGATTTTATTGGCATTGCAAGATGTCTTCTCATGAGCCTACAACACACTCTAGTGGTCAAAGACTGGTGTTTGTTATGTACCTGTAAAATCAGAATTGGGTCATTTTTGTTCAGAGATCAGTCTGGTGGCTGGATTGATGTTGGCTGGATGTCGCACATGGGCTGTTAGTTTTCCATTGCTTCCATCGTCCAAGACTTCATGTTTTCCTAAAATTGGCAATATTGAATTACTGGCACTAATCATCATTGTGTAGAGGGTATAGACCCTCTATTGCTCCTCTGGTGGGACCTAAGCACACTCCTTTGGCGACTGCATTATTTTGAAAATAGCAGGAAAGGACCACTAAAAAACCCGCTGTCAGGGCCTTTTAGGCTTAATTTGTTTCTCTTCTTCCTCATATTCTTCTGTCTTGGAGGATTTGGAAACTCTCCCGACTCCGATGCTTTGAAGACTGACCAAAATCGAGTGGATCTCCTCCGAAGGTTCATGGAGGCATTGGGTGTCAGGACTGCAGTGCTTCTGAGCCCCTCCATGAGTGGCCACTACTCCATTCCCTTTCTCATGAAGCATGGTACTCAGCTGCATGGCTTCATCCCCATAGCTCCTGTTGGAACCCGGAGTTACACTCCTCAGCAGTACCAGAGTATTCAGGTGAGACATGTGTAGACACAGTAACAACAGTAATCACAGATTATATACTTCTACAAAATAACCATTGTTGACTGTATGGAGCCAAGTTGATCCTCTCTGCGCCTCATTAATACCTTCTAATCTAGTTAGTGCTGTAGGAATATTTTCTGGTGGTGATAGATAGAATCAAACAGAGAGGCAGGACTTGGTTGGAAAAACATGCTAGCAGGGCCCAATCAATCCATGTATATTGAGATTGTCAGTGAAACCAATCAAAACATAGACATTACATTTATCATATCTGTATTTTTGTAGGCCTGTCATGATGTTGTGTCTAATGTGTTGCCCTGTCTCCCCAAGTCAACAGACTGTGAAAAATTATTTTTTTAAGTATTGAGACCAGTAGCAACTTTCGACTGTTAGCTATACCCTACAAGTACACTGAAAGGCAGCATATATCTATGTAAATTTGTTTATTCATATTGGTTTATTTAATTATAAATGT
Organism: Polymixia japonica; assembly: GCA_900302305.1. Taxonomy (NCBI): domain Eukaryota; kingdom Metazoa; phylum Chordata; class Actinopteri; order Polymixiiformes; family Polymixiidae; genus Polymixia; species Polymixia japonica. The sequence continues at coordinate 7,686 of OMKK01036850.1, read as the reverse complement.
TTTACATTATGTTTCTTCCTCCTTGTCTACTCCTGTTTGCTTTTAAGACTCCCACTCTGATTGTGTTTGGAGCCCTGGACACTAACCTGGGTGCCCAGTCCCACAAGAACCTCATGCAACTTCCGCATCACTCAGTTGTAAAGCTAGAGGGGGCTCGCCATGCATGCTACATGGACAAACCCAGAGAATTTCACCAAGCACTACTGGACTTTCTTAGCAAACTGCAGTGAAATTTGGAGGGGAAGGAGACAGAAAAGGAGGGAAAACAGAGCAGTACCTAAAAAAAGATAAAGGAAAACAAGTCCTTTAATCTCTGTTAAATTCACAGACAAGTAATAGAACCATTATTCTTCACCTGAAGCAAAAAACATCAACACAAACGTAGTTATGGATGAATGAAAATGACAGGAAAACTGTATAGTTACGTTGATGTGCTACTGATTCATGTTGATGTAATTCCCATCTTTACAAAAATCAAAAATGTGTGGGTTTTTTCCCCCCATTATCTTACCTATGAAAACCCATAGACCAGTTCAACACAGCCTGTCATAAAAAAAGTTTCAGACTTGTAGAAGTGAGTTTCATGTCTCTGTTCATGTTTCATGTCTCTGTTTGCATGTGAAAACATGGAATGTCTTTGCTCCATTGTTACCATTTTTGTCGGTGACATATGCTACTGTAAGTATGCAAACATAGCAGGTGATTGTATTTAGATAGCTTCAGAATTCATGTTAGCCTCACATTTTACAAATGGATTTATGTATTTTTTTGGATCTGGAAACTATTCCAGCTTTTAAAGACCTGTGCTATACTCTACAAAAGCAAGTTAATATTGGCAAAACTACCTGCTGTATTATAATAAGAAATGTATGAAAGAGTTTGGTCCATATTGAAATTATTAAGATAACTGATATTTATTTAAATTATGGAGTTGTATGTAATATACTTGCAATAGGTTTGTTTGGACAATCATATATAAATAACAAACTTAAAAATGAGTAATGTGCATAGCTTGCAATAAAAACTAAACAAAAAAATATTGTTAGTTGCTTGTGTTCCAAATATTGAACTATATCCCCCAAAGTATGAACTTAAACCCCTGCTTTTAGTTATAATACCTGTGTTTATTATAACAATTTCTTAAAACAAAGGTTTACAATCAGGACAAGCAAAAAATAAAGAGAGATGGTCACACAAAGGCATTAGCGAAAACAAACACAAGGCCTTAGGAATGTTGTAGGAATACAAACCCCAGTTAGCTTAAGGGGCAAGTGTGTGTATGTTTGCATGTAAGTGCATATGCTGATGGTCAATGT
>OMKK01036844.1:0-10549 GCA_900302305.1 Polymixia japonica | reverse complement strand
ACCTTTATTTATATAGCACCTTTCAAAACACAAGTTACAAACTAGCATGTTAGTCTTTGCTGTCTGTCTCTCTGTCCGTCTGTCTGTCTGCCTGTCTGTCTGTCTGTCCGTCTGTCTGTCTGTCTGTCTGCCTATCTCTCTGTCTCTGTCTGTCCGTCTGTCTGTCTGTCTATCTCTCTGTCTCTGTCTGTCTGTTTGTCTGTCTGCCTGCCTATCTGTCTGTCTCTCTGTCCGTCTGTCTGTCTGTCTGTCTGTCTGTCTGTCTGTCTGTCTGTCTGTCCCATCAGGCTTGCTGTTGAAACAGGTACTATGTGGGTGTTACAACCCACACATCTGTTCCTGTGCCAGTTCCACTGGGATCACTCTTATGTAAATAATTGAGTCCTTGACCCATCTCACCATGTTTTAAAGGACAGTCAGCACTTCTCCCTCCTCGAGCACCTTATTAGTTTTTCAAGCAGCATATGACAGCATCAGTGGAAAATAAGGATGAGTGTGAGCGTGCTACTCTATAATAATAATAATAATAATAAAAATAATAAACTTTATTTATATAGCACTTTTCATACAAGAAATGCAGCTCAAAGTGCTTTACAATAAAGAAGAAAGAACTCTAGTGCTACTAGTACTAGAGTAGAGTTCTGAAGTAGTGCTACTCTACATTTTGAGGCTGTACTGTAGTCAGTTGTAAGTAATACTGCTGCATTACAAACAGTTAGAAGATAATAAATTGAATTGAATTGAAATAAAGCTGACACGTCCCCAATGATTTCACTGGTATCATTGTATCCTTGTCTAATATGATACTGTTATATCTGTTTTTCCTGATGTCATCCAAACTGTTATTAGTTACCATACCAACTGACGGAGGAGGCAGCTGTCAGAAACATGACCTCAATCTGCTTAGGCAAACCACCCATCTGTGTGTGTGTGTGTGTGTGTGTGTGTGTTTTGGGGGGGGGCACCTAGCAAAACTGTTTAACATCACTTTCTTCTCTCTCTATCTTCCTATCTTTCTGTCTCTTTGTCTAACCTGCTAGGTGGTCTTGCTAAGCGGTCATTTGGATAGTTGGGATGTGGGCCAGGGTGCCATGGATGATGGGGGAGGATCAATCATTTCCTGGGAGGCCCTGTCACTCATCAAGGACCTAGGTAATCAAGGCAGGCTGACACGTACAGTAGGAAGCACAAATACATGTATTATACAGAAATACAGAGGAGCATGTATAAAGATAGTAAGAAATGCTGACATACACTGATACACACACACATACACACACACACACACAATGCTCCTGTTTACCACAAGTCCCAAAGAAAAGCTGCAACATCATGTCCCTTAATTTGAGCTGTTTGATCTGTTTGTGTGCCTGTGTGTATGTATGTATGTGTGTGTGTGTGTGTGTATCTATGTCTGTATATGTTGTGTGTGTGTGTGTGTGTATTTGTGTGTGCCTGTGTATTTGTCTGTGTGTATCTCCAGGTTTGCGACCAAGGAGGACCCTGAGAGCAGTGCTGTGGACAGCTGAAGAGCAGGGAGGGGTTGGCGCACAGCAGTACTATGACCTACACAAGGTACTAACTACTGTTACCGCAGTCGCTAACGTGATACACATGGTAACTGCACTCTGCTGCTGTTTGTTTTCTCCATGGAGTTCAACAGTGTCACAACCTGTGTAAAGTACACAAATGTAACTGGTACTGTTACTACTTCAAAAGTGCTTAAAAAGATCGGTGCTGGTAGTATTTGAAATGATCACCATCCTCTCTAATATGTGAAAACGTATTGGGTACCCTTTTAGTGGAATTTCTCCTGTCCAATTTCCCCATAAACTTAAAATTAGTCAAGTGCCGCACTAAAGTGATCCCTCTGCAACTGGATCCTGGACCCCAGGTGGTCAGAATGGGCAGCGTCACCTCCTCTGCACTGACCTTGAGTACCGGAGCCCCTCAGGGCTGCGTACTCAGTCCCCTCCTGTACGCCCTGTTCACACATGATTGTGTGACCATGCACAGCTCCAACATCATACTGAAGTTCGCGGACGACACCACCATCCTGGGTCTCATCTCCAACAGCGATGAGACCGCTTACAGAGAGGAGGTCAGCGTCTTGGCAACCTGGTGCCAACCTCTCTCTCAACGTCAAAGGAGATGATTGTGGACTTCAGGAAGCGGCAGGAGGGGGGTCACGCTCCCATTCACATCGATGGAGCTGAAGTAGAGAGAGTCTCCTGCTTCAAGTTCCTCGGTGTGTTCATCAACGATGACCTCACCTGGTCCAGACAATCGGACTCGGCAGTTAAAACTGCCCAAAAGCGCCTATACTTCCTGAGGAGACTCAAGAAGTTTGGCATGTCCACCAAAACTCTCACAAACCTCTACATGTGCACCATAGAGAGCGTCCTCTCTGGCTGCATTACTGCCTGGTACAGCAGCTACGGGAGCGCATCATTGGCTGCCACCTCCCCTCCGTGCAAGGCATCTACCACACACGATGCCTTAGGAAAGCACGGAAAATCACCAAGACTCCAGCCACCCGGGCCATGGACTTTTCATGTTGTGGAGAGGACCTGCATGGCTAGCTACCAAACCTTTTTTCTCTCTGTATCTAACCAGTCTACATCCTTTAAAGCTTTGACTAGCTTCCACACCTTGACACAGTACACTGTATTTAATATGATTGTTTTATGGAATTTTTACTCTTTTCAATATTAGATTTGTTTTTATTGTTTTTATTCGTTTATAATGGAGGATGGTTGGAAAGAAGAGCCAGCAGGAGGAGATGACTTGCGACTAAGGTCCTGAGCCAGATTCAAACCACAACAATCTTTTAGAGCTCTCGTTGTCTACCAAGAGTAAACTACACTCTAATAAATCCTTTTCTCTGCCTTTTTCTGACACCTTTGGCAAATGTCTGAATGTCTGGGTCAAGGCCAGGGCTCTCAATTCCATGTTTCAGGTTCCAGTTCAAAATATAACTAGAAAGTACTTTTTTTTTGTTTTTTTTTACTAATGGCAGAGTGTTCCTTCTCAGTCAACTGGATACGACCTTCAAAAAGTTCTGAGTATTTGAATTCTAAAGAAAAGCCTTTTCCTCAACTTTAGGAAATCACTCTGTGTGAATCTACTTCATCCCACCCAACATACTATCAAACCAGTGATCTACAGCTCCACTGAGGGCCATTTTCTTTATAACCTGTTATTGTGGAGCACCCAGTACTGAATGTCAAATATGTACTTATTGGTTAGAAAGTAGCTGTACTGAAAGTGAACCAGGTTCATTCAAGTTCATCTTCCCTCCCTGAGGCCTCAGATGGTCTCGAAGTTGGTTTGCTGGCTAAGTATTTTCAGTGGGTTTCGGCTAAAAGGATTTCCTTAAAATCTACATCGTCAAAAGCTTGAATCAGCAGTCTTTTAATATCAGTTTTATTTAGTGAAACATGCTTTTAATGGGTCTGTCTTTTCACTTTTCTCCCCATTCTCTCTCTATCTCCTTATCCCCGTTTCTTTTATTTCTGTTTTATGTTTTATTCTCTCTCTCTCTCTCTCTCTCTCTCTCTCTCTCTCTCTCTCACCCCCTCTCCCTCCCTTGTTCCCCCTTCCACCTCCCACTCTCACTCCTTTGCTCTCCTCCACTCTTTCCTTCTCTTCCTCCCTCTCTCGTTGTTTATCTCCCTCCATCTCAGGTGAATGTGTCTAACTTCAACTTGGTCATGGAGTCTGACATGGGGACATTCAGCCCAGTGGCTCTGCAGTTCACTGGCAACGACGCAGCACGGGGGGTAAGCATGGAATAATACATCCATAACATATTTTTACACAACTAGTAGATGTTGAAGGTTGGTGGGCACGACATTGTCCCTAAACCATGAATAACCTACACATGAAAAATTCAGGAACCAGAACATCTGCTACCGACAACGACTTCCCTCTTAAAGCTTCTCATTCGTCTGTTCAACTGTAACTGAATCGCTCCATGCCTTTCTGCCTGCTTTATGTAGCAAACAATGGTCATATGAGCGCCCCTTTTATGAGAGCGTGACGGTATACCCAGTAAACCGTATACAATCACCATCAATTTAAAAAAAAAAAGAAATTAAATTATAATAGTGTGGCGTGCATCAAGGAGCTTTGTTACATTATGTTGAGTTTGAGAAGCAACTGTATGGTGAGCTGGGCATATTGTTGTATTCCTGCTGGTAGGTGATGGAAGAAGTGGTCAGTCTGTTGGCGCCCATTAATTTGACCAAGCTGGAGAAAGATGGAGAGGGGACAGACATATCCTATTGGTTGCAGGCTGGGGTACCAGGTAGGTTCAGTCTGCCTTTATCACTTGCTTTCTTGCTTTCTGTCATTTTCCTTTCTGTCTTTATTTGTCTTTCTTCCTACCTGTCTGTTTAGTAATCTTTCTACCGGTGTTTGTCCATCAGTCTGTCTCTCTGTCTGCCCCGTCTGTCTGTATCTCTGTCTGTCCTGTCCACATGTCCAAATTACAATAATATCATATAGAAACATATTCAGAATTTGAATTGTGGTTGAAACCACAGTTGTTTACTGATAATAAGATCACTGATAAATGAGAAACGTACCTGGTAACTTTCAGCTGAATTTTTTGTTTAAATGAAAAATTTGAACCCTGAACTCTTTGTCTGTCTCTAATAAGTTCTGGATTGTCAGACCTAGATGTGTCTAGTTTTTTCTTTCTTTCTTTTTTTGTGGTTCAGCGGTCCAAACTATCATCTAGTTTTGATAGAAGTGAAATTGCAGCACACACTAAGAAGAGGAATTGGGAATAAAAAACAGAACATAGAAACATATTGTTTAGTCCCTTATTTAACCAGGAAAGTTGCACACAAACAGATTCTCTGTTTATGGTAAAGGACTAGGGAAGTCCAGCCTGGGAAACACAACGCAGCGTCTTCCACTGTCATCTGTCTTCCACTGACCATAATAGTGAGTGTTGAGGAACGAAAGTGTCATGAAGAAACAGTGTTGGTCTTCATGGTTTGCTAAACTCCTCATCTCCACCGCTATTAAATGTAGCCTGTGTATCAGCGCCATTGGGGTGATTTGTGGTACAGCCAGCGTGAGTGGTGGCCATTGGCTGTCCATCAAAACGAGTCCTGCGTGTTTGAACGCGTTGTCCATGGGATGCAAACATGGCCTCAGGGGGCAGTGATTTGAATGTTAGACTGATGAATCACGAAGCCTATTCTGCTGTTTCAACACTACCTCTCCTCCCACACACACACCAAACACACAAAGAGTCCATCCTGCTCTAATTATTTACACAGAAGAAACACACACACACACACACACACACACACAGCCAGTGCATACTGAGCCAACTCTGTTGTCAACACCAAATCACACACATACAGACACAGAGAGGTAGAGAGTTCAGTCGCCAGCTCACACACTCGCCACTTACCTCTTCCCCACTTTTATCTTTACAAAAACACTTGGTCCATAACACACACAGCATAACACACAGACTGCACACACACTCACACAACACTGTCCATCCTTTTGGACACTAGAGAACTAGGGTCAAATGAGCTTTGAATCCAGTGGTGACCAAGTTAAATCTCTTTGGGGAACAAGTGAAAATTTTAAACTGGGGATTAACTAATTAATAATTACTACAAGTTCAAATGTGTGTCTCCTTCAAACTGACATTTGCCTTTTTCCTCATGCTAACGTTACTTTGGGGATTAAAAGACAAAACAATGCCTACAGACAATTACTGAAAGTGTGTAGGCATATTTCTTTAGGCAGTCATGTTTACATTTGCTCTCTAATAGATAGAAAGAAAAAAGTATAAATAAAACCACATAAACCAGCCATCAATCTGCCATTGAAAAAAGAAAACTTATCAAAACACCATTTCATTATTCCTCCATCAGTGAACCAAAGCAAATCCATGTTCGCCGAATTTTAGGGCAGATCCTGAAAGAACGTGCAGTACGACAAAATAATGACACACACTATTAACTACAATGTCAAGTCAAGTCAAGTTTATTTATATAGCCCTTAATCACTTTACAGTTTCTAAGGGCTTCACAAGCCCACAATTAGAAGGAATTAAACGACACCCCCTGACCTTAACCTGCCATCGGACATGAAAAAACTCCCACAAAAACCTTACAGTAATTAGGAAAAAATGGAAGAAATCTTGGGAAGGAATACATTGGAGGGATCACAACAATGAATTCTCTCCCACACCCTGATTTTTTTGGTGCCTCAGGCAGTTTCCCACATGCTAGGATGGGACTGGGACTTTAATGCTTTAACATTCCAGTACCAGTACCTAGTAGTACCATTAGTATTAGTCAGACCGTGCTCTTTTGTTCCACAGAAGTCTCTGAAGATGCACCCAGATGCAACAAAGATGTTTCCCATCAGATGGAAAAACACTATGGGTTTGAACCCAGGAATTTTTAAATGGTTTGACACTGGAGCTTAACATCTTAGTGCTCAATTTTATGTCTATGTGTGGCGTTTTGCTCATGTTATCATAAAGGTCTCCATTCCTCACTCACTCATTTTGTCTCTCTCTCTCTCTCTCTCTTACTGTCTATCATTGTGTGTGTGTGTGTGTGTGTGTCTTTCACTTTCTCCCACTCGTCCAGGTGCTAGTCTCCATGTGGAAGACAGCAAATATTTTTGGTTCCATCACACAGAAGGAGATACCATGACAGTTCAGAATCCTCGGGACATGGACCTCTGCTCGGCATTGTGGGCTGCAGTTGGTTACGTAGTGGCAGATCTGAGGGACATGCTCCCCAGGTAGCCAATGAACACACAGGATTCTGAGTTGCTTATCAACGGATCATTGACCACGCAGTGCATCGTGAGATAATGATAATGATTATGTCCCATGGCTGGCTTCAGTTTACTTTCAGATCAAATTCAAAAAACTTTGTCATGACAGGGTTATTATAACCAACTCATGAATAAATAATTTATGTTTAATAATCTTTAATTGCTAAATTAAAGCAATTGTTTGTTTCAATATCGGCAAAAAAAATTGCCGTCTTTTTTCAGAATGAATCACTGCATTTTTGTCAAGTTTTAATGTCTTCATTTGTGGGTAACAATAAAGCTTGACTTATTAAACATTAAGTTGAACATTTATTTTCTTAATACCTTGGGAACACCATTGTTAATCTTTTAGTTGCTACAACATGGAAGCAATGAGCAGAGAAGACACCAGGAGGAGGAGAGGGCAATCAGGAGAAGGGAGGAGGGGAGAGGAGATGACGAAGAACCCCTTTAAAAAAAAAAAAAACATGTTGAGTGTTTACCAAGAAAGGAATGTAAAAAGAGAGGTAACAGGAACAGAGAGATGAGATGGCATGAGAGGAGAGGAGAAGAAATAAGAGGAAGTGGAAGTGGAAGACGAGCGCAAAACCATGAAAAGAGAAGAAAATGCAAATGAGAGGAAGTAGAGAGATCATCATATCACATGAGTCACGCAGACCGTGGCAGCAAATAAAACACACACCAACACACAGCTGGGATTTCTTACCCCAGACAAGATAAAGTCAGCTCTGCTTTGGGGTGATGTCAGGGTTAGTCAGCCAGCCTATGCTGATAGTTTTGAAGCAGTCGTGTGGAAATGGGTCTATGTGTGTGTGTGTGCGTGTGTCTGTGTGTCACGGTTGTGAAAACACATTCTTCCAATGTTGTGAGCTCTGTGCTTTGGGTCTTTTGCTAGTGTCTGTGTTTATGTAGGTGTAGAGGACAGTCTTCTCATAGACTAGTCATCCTGACTCACACACACTCCTGCTGGTGAAAAGACACAGACGTCTGTGCTTGTGTGTGTGTGTATGTATGTGTGTCCCCTCTCATCTTCCTGGCTTGACGCTTCCTCAACTATTTTGCGCATAACTATTTCACGGTTTATTCTTGTATAGACAGCCATAAAAGGTCACATCTGTTCAGATTTGGTTCCTGTGTACACACAGTTAGACTTTCTTCACTAATAATGATGTCATTTTCTTGGATGACCTCTCAGTTCTACTGCATCCATACAGGTTCCTCCCCGATATATTATTGCCAAAATAATACTAATGCAGTAAAGAAGAACTTCATAGGAACTTTCAAAATGTTTTTCTGATGAATCTTCTGATGAAAACAGTTGTGTTTAGATTTTTGTGAGTCTACAGAGTATAAAGTAACCAGTTTGTCTATTGTACTCCGATCAAGGTATATGTCCTAAAAAATCTAAATGTAAATGATCACTTAAGGAAACTTCTTCAGAACACCCTGCTCTTTTTAATTGAGAAAGTGTTGCAACCTATTACACTGTCCCTACTTTCATTGTATACATGATGACGGAACATGTAAACTCTTTCTCAAGTAGACCTTTTACACGGCACCCTGACTTCTCTCTTTTCTGTACCTGAGTGTGTTCATTTGCAGTTTGCTTTCATAAAAAAATGTGTCTGCATAATTTTAAAAGGAACTGCTTTCCAAAGAGTGATGGACAATTTTAATGCATATATCCATAGATTGGATTGATGTCCATACATTTCTGGAAATATTTATTGTACTGTACATACATATTTTCCTGTATATAATACGGCACAATTTTAAATTCATTCATACTGGCCAATCCTACGTCCGTATTACCGTCATAACTCTTGGTCTTATAGCGACATCTAGTGGACAGTATCAGTCACTAGCTAAACTGACTTCGTCTGCTGCAGATGAGATGATTAAGCACAATCGGGTTCAAACCATAACACCTGAATTATTTGTTTGCAATGCCAAGTTGTTCTGTATTAATACAAATAAATGTGTTAAATCAATAATGGGGATCATGCAAGGTAAGATCACACCACAGCCTTAGAAATAAGCAATGACTTCATTTTACACTGTCAGTTTGACAAACCCACTGATTGTCAGAAAAAAGCTGCAATATTGTACCTCCTCAGCTTGTTGTTCTGTACGTGTGCCCAGACAGCAGTGATTCATATCTGCATATTGGGGTGATGAGGACGCTTCATAAGAAAGAATTGTGGTCTTTGTGATAAAGGTGCAAAGTTTTGCACCAAGCTTTCTGTGACGAAAACATTCAGGTATCAGAGCACTGCAGTCCACAGCAGTCTTTTTTAAAAATGGCTGTCCAATACCATAGCATTTAGCTCAGTGGTGTTATTGGTTATGTTTATCTTTCCATTACTGTGATAAATTACTCTAGTCAGATGTCAGAATGGCCATAGACAACACCAGTGACATAGTGGTAAATAGAAGGGTGGGTAAACTATGACCTTCCGTAATCACCACAAAGCAACCAATTACAAATATAGACAAAAGTCAATTATATTTCCAGAAAAGCATTAATTTTTGCTTTCCCCTGTAAAATACATTATTTCATATAGCTTCAGTTTGATACAATTTAATCAATGAAAATGTATGCCACCATAAAAAGGTAGGTAAACTCTATTCCACAAATAAAACTGTGGATTTAACCTCCACTACATCTCTGGACAACACTCATCAACATTTGTTTTTTTACAAAATCCCTCAATATTCTAACCACAGTCCTGAATCGTTACTTTTTAGTTAATTTATTCTATGTGCTTGACTATTTTTTCAACATAAATAAAAGTTCAGAAGTAGTATCTGTAGTATTGATACTTTTGGTATCGATCTGCCCGCCCCTAATCGACCATACATGGTCCAGCCATATGCTAGGTTTTGACCTAGTCTTGTTATGTAATGATTATTATTAATAATAATCAAAAACTTACTCTCCATTAACATTTTATTGAACACAACTAAATATTATGGTATAGTTTCTTCCATTTATATAAAACCTTTTTTTGCATTTAAATGGTGTGTGTCCACAAAGTCAATTGCTGACCCCATCAGGATAGGAAAATTATACAAACGTGGCTCAATGTATAACTTTTCAAGATAGCTGAGTTTGTATGCATTAGTATGCATTTGCCATTAAATGTTATTTTATCTCTGCATGGACCTGGGGCGCGTGCGTGCGGGCGTGCGTGCGTGCGTGTGTGTGTGTGTGCACCGTGTGTAAGCATATTCTCACTGCTCTGTCTCTCTCTGATGATTGATTTGATCTAACTATGCACTCAAGGCTAAAATAGTAGACATGATGTCAATAATTAAGCATTTTGATCTTATCATATACAGTAGAAGAACAGGTTTGTATACACTGGCATAATACCTTTCCTAATAGTTCTAGATTGCTTGTATTTGTGATTGAAATTTATTAGGAATAACCCCTTGAGATGTATCATCTCGTTTTGTGTACTAGTTTGGATTGAATTTCGCTCCTTTCTAATCAAAGGGGTGAAAACATAGGTTAGGAAACCGAACCACAGCACAACGAAATGCGTGGCTTTGCTTTTGGAACATTTGTGTTCTTAAAGGGTAAATGAAACAGACTGAAACCGCCTGTCTCCACCCTGAAAATACTTAACCTACGTCATACCCGGAAGTCTGTGAGAGCAGATATAAATAATGACGTAGATGTGAATTACCCAAGAAAGTTCAAATCAAAGGCAAATCAAAA
>OMKK01036843.1:0-10568 GCA_900302305.1 Polymixia japonica | reverse complement strand
CCATGATTCATTCCTTGGGGGTACAGCAAGGTGTTTGTGTGTGTGTGCGCGTGTGTGTGTGTGTGCGTGTGTGTGTCTGCGTGCATGCTTTCTCGCATATCGTATGGGTGACTCTATGATTCAGGCGTGTGGGCTGTGAAACCTGAGTAGTGGGCAGAGAGAGAGGAGGAAGAACAGCAGGTAGAGACAGTACAAAGGACAGCCCCTCTTTTCTGCCCTCGTTCCCCTCCTCGCGCCCTTGGGGCGACGCAACAGCTGCACCAGATACAGAGCGCCGCCCCTGAACAGGCGCAAACTTCAAAAGTTCATAAAAAAAAATCCTACAGGGGCCGTGGAGCCCAAAACAACTTTTACTCCTTGTGTGTAAGTTACTACAAACCAGTGGCGCCGACATAAGCGCTGCTGTCCGATCAATTTCCTCAGCTCAACACCCTGCCCCTGCTCCACTATTTCGACCTTCGGAAAAAATTAGGCCCATTTCTTACTTGACCAGGGCAAGGTTAATGTATCTTTATGGAGCAGGGCAGCTGTCTAGTCCCTGTAACAGAGCCCAGGGGATGGAGTGCTAACCATACAGGGGCTGACCTCTGACCCCTTGACCCCTGAGCCTGCTACTGCTTGACCTCTCACCTCTTATTGACAGTCATCCATGTGGCTTTATGCTAGGAGGAAGGATGAGGAACAGGCATTATCTTCACAGAATGTCAGAGTAGCAGTTTATTGTAGTATGTACTGTATCATGCATGTGCACTGGCCATTTGTTTTCAATTAGCATAAATTTGACCAGATTACTAAAACTGTTCAATGTGCATGTGTGCATCCCATTTCTGAGTCCCTGTGATGACATTATTCAAGCCCTCCTTATACTTATTAATAGTTTTTATTTCTTGTATAGTTTGTTTGATTAAAGTGTTGATTCTTAATTCTAATTTTATTTGTTTGCTACCAATTGGTTTCCACACTTTGTAACTTTATAAATAATCTGCTCTTGCTATTTGTAACAATGGCATGACTCTAATGATTAAACTATGATAGTAGATTACACTTAATCAAGGTGCTTTCTCGCTGGATGAGTGTACGTTACTGATTTAAATCAAGTATGACTACTCATCTCTGTAATTTCTGAACTGGAGGACTGATTGTGAATGTGTCATGGATTTTCAGTGCAAGTGAGATGAGCTGGAGAGAGAGTGTGAAGTTTTTCCCCAGCATTTCGAGAAGAGGTTGGGTATGTCTACAGAGAGAGAGAAAAGTACACATGGCTCTGTGGGCTGGCTGAATGACTCAAAACAGGCCAAGGTTTGCAGTATTCAGAACATGTCTAATTACAGCACACCGCATGTCGAGTACACGATGTCCACTATTTACTACGATAGTGGGGAATGCAAATTACTAATTCATGATTGTACATTGAGCTGAGTGTTTGTACCAAAATCCACACTGCATGCAACGCTGCAATTTTACCACTATAAAAGTCCCTCTTTAGATATCTATTCTGCATCTGTACTGCATCAGCTGTTAATGACTACGGTTTCTCAAATGTTGTAGAAGAAGAATTAAAAATAGCATACTCTGGCACCAAACTTGTGCTTGTAATTTGAATTGTAATTTTTCCCACAATTCCTCTCAGCAGTAGTGCTGCGACCGTGAGATAAAACAGGGGTTCTCTGTGATGTCACAATTTGTGTAAACAAAGAATGTTTTAGAAAGTCAGGGACACAATGGTTGTGAGTCTGGGGAACGGCCGCACGATGTGTCAGCATGCAACACAGTCACACTGCAATTAGCTGCCCTTCATATGGTAACCCTTTAAATAGGCTTCTGTTCTATACTCCAAATAACAGACCGGACATAAAGGACAACATGGCCGCAGACAGCGCCGTGAGGAACCGCGCATTCAGAAAGCCACTGATATCACGATCTTCTCCCACCCGAAATCCAATTTGTCGTGCGTTATTGGTGGGACAACACGCCCTCTCAGTAAAGCTCTATTTCTGAACTTGTGTTATGAGAGCATGCCTAACCAAGACAAGCTCCTCTGTTTGGACTCTTGCAGGAACATGTTTGTGTTTTAGTAGTTCTGTGCAGCTCCCAGGTGTGAATTTCTGTAACCCTTGCTCTTACCTTGTAAAATTAGACTTAAAAAATAGTCTATCATCTTGGTTGTCACCACTTAGGGATAAGAAACGATTACAGTTACTTGGACACATGAGAATTGGAGATGTACTGCTGGTAATATTTAGTTGTTACAGTAATAACTGGTGACCAGCTGGAAATGGCTCTGTGCTTTTACGGCAAACAAATCATGGCCGGCGCACATTATGGGGTAAGGAGAGGAATACAATCTCAATATGCTTTCTAATAGCTATTGATCTCTTTTCCTGCTCTTTGGAGAACATCATTAAGTGTGTGTGTGTGTGTGTGCGTGCGTGTGCGTGCGTGCGTCTGTGCGGATGCATGTGTTTGCCAAAGCATGTGGGTTTGTGTGGGCATGGGGTTATTTTGGTGGATTCGTGTACGTGCGTAGACCGTGCGTTTGTTTGTGTGCAGCCGTTTGTGTGTCAGTGATCTCCTCACAGCGCACCATGGAAAGCAGATACATCATGTTGCTCTGGCCTCGTTCCATTCTCTCCATTCAGGGTCAGAATGTCCTGCACCATCTCTTTGTCACTTTTTGTTTACATGCTCTCCGTGCGCGTGTGCACACGTGCGCGTACGTGTGTGTGTGTGTGTGCGTGCGTGCGTGTTTACCTTTGTGTGGGCATGCATATACATGTGTTTCTAAGTGGGTGAGTACACTCATTTGTGCACGTTTGTCTATGCGTGCGTATAAGTGTGCATTTTTAGTCTGCGTGTGTTTGTGCATACGGAGAAACTTGTCTCCTGCTACAAATGAAAAAGCATGCATGTAAACAGAAATACAAGCCCACCTATGTCAACTCTGAGTCAGTAAACACTTCCCACTCGCTTGTGTGTAGGGGGGAGAGGGGGGGGGACATTCAGTTCAGGACACAGGGTTTACTGGGTTGTTGAGCAACAACTGGAGTGCAAAGGTACAGCGCTGCATCACGGTACAGGGGTGCACAGTTCCTGTCAGAATTCATGTTTGCTTGAGTCAAAAGGGAAGCAGAGGCACAAATGTAGCCTCTGTGACCAAACATCGCCGTGTCCATTTCGCGAAAAAGAAGGGGCACTTTATAATAGTAGAAATACTGCTGTCATGGACACTAACTTACAGAGGTTTGCCAGGCGTAGTGTATCCCACAATTCCTTCTGTCACACTTCCTGGCACGGTTGGCTTCATGTCTCCTGTGGGAAACGCTAGCGAGCCTTTGGCTATTCAACATTTAGAGAATGAATGCCCTTGGCTTGAGAACAAAGTACAGGGCAGTAAGACAATACTGTAACTACCCCGGTGATGTTTGAAACGTTTGTTGTTACCGTAAGGCTGAATTCCCTTCCCTTCACTATTCCTGCCCATCACATTCCAGGTTTGCGTGCGCATAAACAGGTGGTTTGTCCCTGGAGCAGGATATCTGGCTGTGCTACATACAGTACAGCGCTCTAAGTGAAATGAGAGGAATCTTCTGACTTTTGCCCCCCCTCTCCCTCTCCCTCTTTCTTTTTACTCTCCCTCTATTAGCCTTGCTCGGATACACAGAGAGGCATCTATGGCATTTCACAGCCACGCGCAAGGCCTTGATAGGGCCTTCGTGACCTAGATGTATATGCCTGCTGAGCTTACTCAGGCACTTCCAGTTCTGGTAAGCACACTATGTAAGTCTGTGATGAATTAAAGCCCCTAGTGGAACTAGTGGAAAATAGTTGAATTCTTGTTAGAGCCTTTGAACCAAAGTCTTAAAAAGTTCTTGCTCTTGCTAACTTAACACTGGTGCTAACCTTTTTGAGCTAAACCTGTTTTAAGCCCTCCCCCCCGGAGAAAGGCTATTCTCAAATTTGCAGGGTCAACAATAGAATTGTAAAACGTTGCCCTCAGTAAACTGGTGCAGTGTGAAAAGGGGTATATTAGTCTTGGATAACACTTCGCCTAGGGCAGAGGACAGCCGTTGATTAACAATGTGCAATGGATAAAGCAGCACAGTGTCCGAGACAGGAGGTGTGTTGGGGTTGTTTGCGTTGGCGTTGGGATGTTGTGTTGGCATGAAAACCAGAGCAGAGAGCAACACAGAGAAAGCAGTAAGATAGAGGAGGATAGGGTGATATTAGCCAACAGTTTATACAGGCTATTAAATTAAATGTTCGCATCCCCCCCAAAGAAATCTAATGTTTATCAGGAACAGCACATTTTGTGTCTGAAACCAGGAGTTTATCCAACTTTGTCCATTGTTTCATTTTGTCCCAGTATCAGGTGTGGCTAACGCCAACAACTCCAAACATGGATGAGTCTCATCAGTGGCCAAGTAGTCAGCAGGCCCGGTGACGTCACGGAGAGGCATTCCAGTGTTGCGGAGCTGGGCAGGCCCGGCGTTCCGCTGCATTCCGTAACCCACATGACCGTCGCCATGACACAGTAGGACAGCAATTATAAAGAATGCATATACAAGTAGAATGAATGTGCCCTCGAAGTCAACCTTCATAATCATGTGACAACACGTGACAAGTTGCGACAAGACCCCTTGACTTTGTCATGTGCTGCAGAGGGCTTGATCACAACAGATCAAATGTATTTGTGGCTGCACAACCTTAGATGCAAGACATATCATAGCAGGCTATCGATCCTGCAACCCGAGAGCAGTACCCTGAGCAAACTCTGATAGATTATGATTAGCGTGGCGTGACTCACGTGTATCACTTTTTCAAAACATCTACAGTGAACGTTCAGTTGCTATTAGCTTGAGAAGCCTTCTATAACACTTTGAGTGAAAGGCAAAGGAGATCCATTACATCCATCTTCTTCATAATTGCTCCATTAAACCAGTCCATAGTGTCTTGCAGTTCTGTGCTAGGATCAAGTAGATAGAATATATTAACTACATAAGCACGCATTATTTTGAGTGACTGTGAAAAATGAAGAAGTATAGAGGTATAAGGTATAAAGGGTTATTATTGATATCAGATTGCATCAGGGAGGTAGTAGAGGATAAACCCACACAAACTCAGTTTACCCATCTTTTTATGTGCAGAATACGGTTTACCAACATTTTTATGGTGATATTAATCTTCAATGCATACATTCATACATTACATACATTACTTTACATCAACGTCTGTAGTATGAAACTGGAAATATTATATCAAGGGTAAAAAGCATACAATAATGTTTTTCTGAAAATACAATTGCTTTTCATTCATATTGGTGGTTGGTTGTCTTATGTTGATTATCGACTGAAAGTCATAGTTTACCCACCTTTTTTTTACCAGTACATCTCTGGTTGGTCTGCATGGTCAAAACCCTCATGTGCTCACTGTAGCGCTCTACTTTAGCGCGTCACTTTTCTTTGATTACCGGGTATCTGCTGACCTCTACTGGACAAAGCAACGAACTGCATCAGGTTGATGGACATAAAATATAAAATATGTGAGGGCTATTGGAAACCAGTTGAGCAAACCACCCATTCACAGACACACACCCAAACCATTAACCTCTATCACCAGTCAAATATTTAACTCCACATGCCTCTTTGACTGATGTCCACAGGATATGCATTTCACAGAGGAAAGAGGTAAGAGGAGGCCAGCACAGTATTCTAGTAAAAGACGGCAGGTCCAAGGGGCTTTATCACACAGAATGATACTTGAAAACAATTATATCAACAGCCACATATTGCAGCGATGCACGGCATTGTTTTGGTGTAATTTGGTCTAATCACATCTAATCACAATTTAGAGCAGCCTCGTTCAGCTCTGTCTTCCTGGAACAATGAGTCTGCATTTTGTTTAGATGGGGTCCGGCAACCAATAATATCTAGAGAACAAACAGGAGTGATTATTTAAACTGCTGCTCCTGTGGATGCTATGCTGTAATACGCCTTCCCAGAATCCTCCAGCCTCCTGACCGTTAAGTGTTCATTTTTGGCAGGTTGCCTATTTTTAAATAACCAATGGCTGAACGACCTAACATCTTCCTCTGCATCGGCTGATATTTCCTGCCTCTCCTCCTCCCCTCTGCATTCTTGGAAAGGAGTGCAGATTATATCAGGAAAGGGATGCTTTGCCGATAACCTCTACAGTCCGGAATAATGAAGCAAGTTTTCAAAAGGTTGTAAAAGGTGTTTTGTTTTATTGCACTCTAGTGCAATGTTCCACTTTCAAAGTAAAACACAGCACATTATATAAAGCTTTGCGGTAGTACTGCGTTCTGTGTATCATCCTGTGTTTCAGCTGATCCTTCCTGGCGCATCCACTCATCTCTTGTATTCCTGGAGAAGATGTACGACACTGGAAGAGGAAGTTAGGGTGATATGTTTCCTAGCTGGGAGGAACTATATTGAAATATAAAGTCAAAGTGTTTATTTATCACGTGCAGAGTGTGACACAGGGTCATTCTGAACAATTCTTGGGATATAGCAAGCACCAACTACGTAGTAGGCATAGACAAAGATAAAAATAAGATAAAATAAGATAAATATATATACTAAGTGTTAAGAGAGTCACAAATAAGGGAAAAAAATAGCTAACTTGTGCAACAGTTATACAGTAAAATAAAATGCACACTGGGGCATGATAAAAGAAAACAAGTTATCAAAAGAGTCACAAATAAGGGCAGGAATAGCAAAAGTATGCAAAACAGTACAACACCGTAAAGCACTAGCATCAGTAATGTGAATATTACATATTAAATATATTATATATACGTATATATAGTGGTTTAATTAGGTTGTAAAAACTGTGTTTGTAACAATTGTACAACACAGAAAATCTCTGTGCATGCAAGTTCAAGCCAGGGCGCAGAGCCTTATGCGTTTAAGATAATCCTAATACTTTTGCATAGTTGCATAGTTTTTAGGATTAAGTCCCTGCTCACTATTTCCAATTCTAAGTGAGGCAAAGCACATTTTCCCGTAACCTAAAGCCTTTTTTATTCCGTGGCGTTTTCTCTGGACTGCAAAACAATGCAATGTGTTTTCTTGTAAGGTATTTGCATTAGTGGCGCTGCCCATTTCCTAGCAATAAATGGTGAAACGGCCAAACAATTTCTTGTGTAATGAGTTACTGTTTCCTCCCTCTCATCCTCCCTGTTCCTGCGGAGGAGAGAAGGGATTGTTATTGGAAGATGATCTTTTGCCAAAAGCAACTAGGAGGAATTATCATAGGTTCATTTGGGCTGTAAAAACTATGTGTTCATTAATTTATAGTTGTGCTCATTTATTTTTACATGTTCAGTTTTTTTTTTTTTGCTTAGTCAGTTACGTGTGAGAAAGGAATCTAAAGTACAGATTCAAGCCCTCTAGATGCAACTTACAGTGCCGTTTAACACCGAGGGTCATTTTAAAGCTTAACCATTTAATAACTAAAATCATCCTAACAATTAATTTAGTTTCATGGCAACATCTCTTACATGCCCCCTTTTTCATCAGGATGAATCATTTGCACTGTTGTTCACAGTTTATTTGTTTCTTATGATGACTAAAAGTGTTATTCTCTCCCCAGACACTAGGATCACAATCTCAGCTGCGCATCTTTTAAGTATTAAAATAACATATTGAATCAAATACAGTTAAATTGCTACAGCCAGAGATACACATACAGTAATATTTGCTCTGAGCACCGCCGCCATCTACTGGCCTAAAGTCAAATCTATCAAAGCTGAAACAAAAAACAAAAAACAAAAAAAAACAACTGACCTGTCCTGACTGATAAAGACACTGTCTCACTGGAGACAAAAAATACTCTGTATTTCTATTTCTATATCTCTCTGTTTGTTTGAATGTCTCCTTGGCCTTTAATGATGTTGAAACATCTCAAAGGCAACAGCTTAAAATGTTTGAGTGTTTTTGGAAGGAAGATATAGCTGCCTCCCATAGGTTCCTCTTGTCACTGTGTTTCTCCATCTGTCTGCCCATCCATTCATTATGTCAACAATCGCTGATCTCCTGGTGGTGGGTTTTACAGGGGGATGTTTTGCTTGGCAAGCCCAAGGTGTGAAGCTCATTCTGGGACTAGTGCACCTGGTAAAGCTGCTTAAGCTCCAAAACCCCCAAAACCACCACAAACCACCAGGACCGGCCTGGGGATGCTTGGATTTTAGGAATAACACAGGAGTGAGAATATATGTGCTGGTGGGACGCGTCAGTGCTGTTAGCTAACGGTTTGAGCGGTGCAGCATGAACCAGACGTTGCACGACTCTCTGGCTGTTGCCCTGTTTTCACAACCTTGTTATGTCTCGGGATGATTTCTGGGTTCTGCTCAGCAATAATATATAAACAGCCCTGAACATTGGATAGGTTAGGGGGAGAACATAATATCAGAGAGAGAGACAGAGAGAGAACAGACAGGGAATGCATTAAAGGGTGGACACGATGTTGTTTTGTGTTCATGTTAATGTGTGTCTTACTGTGTCTCTGGGCAGATGGAGGCTTTCTGTTTTTGAAACGTTAGCAACAGGTGTGCGGTGGGGGAACAGGTTCCACTGGAGCGTGACTGTCCTCACAGAAACACGTCAACAGCACATCAATAACACACAGGCGCGCACACGCGCACACACGCACACCCGCACACATGGGAAACCCGACAGGAAAATACTATACCACGTGCTTCCTTTCTCACAACTATGATGCTTAACAAGACCACCCAGGATGTTCATGTGCGGCTGTCAATAATTATTTTTCATAGACAGAAGCTTTCCATAGTGGAGGCTGATGTCAACCCAACGTTGTGTTTTGACGGATATCCGATTTTGATTTCCAACCAAAATTCAACGTCTGTCCAACGTTGGAGTTTGATGTCAGACCAACACTGGATTTTAAAGTCAATCAGATTTTAATTTTCAACTAAAGTGTAACGCCCGGTGCCAGCTGGGTATGATCTAATAGCATAGTATAGTTTTAATATTTCTTCCAATAGATCTACTCTAAAGACGGGTCAATTAAAGGACATTTTTTAGGGAACTCTAAAACATATGTAACTATACGTTTCTTTGATTATTGCATTGTATTAGGATGCTCGGTGGAGTAGAGAAGGGAACATATTTATTATGGGACTCAGACATTGTCACAGATCAAAGTCTACATTAGCGGCAATAAATTGAGGCATGCTCTACTTTGCTTCAGAGATCTTCAGAGAACTGAAACATTGTAGGCATTAGCATGGCAAAGCTATTTGGCTACCAAATTAAAAACACCTCAACTTGCCTCCATTCAAATTCTGCAGAACAAGTATTTTAGGATTAGGATTAGGATTAGGATTATTTTTGCAGGGGCTAATTTTCAACCCATGGGTTAGAGGACTTGGAAGATAGCCATCCTTTATTTGCATGAAACATATTCACCCAAAAAGTTGACATCCACCTTTTCTCTAGTGGAGACGTCTCAGAATGCCTGTGTATCTGCTCTGATATTAATATCCTAACCACTAGAGGGCAGTAGATATCCAGGGATAATGAGGCAAAAAACCTTGTCATTCTCTGGGCCACAGAACAAAAATTAAGGCTACTATCCTTGAAAAATATACAGGAAATGGGTTGATGCTTTGAAGTAGGTGGTTTATGGTATAGTATGAGGAATTTATTCAAAGAATATCTGACGTTGGTCTCATCTTTATTAGTAGATATTGGAAGAAGCTGACAAATCATTTTTATATGAAAGACATTTGCTCTCCATTAATTATATTTTTTGAGATACGATATGACTGTCCATACAGTCAGAGAATTTTAAATTCATCAGGTTTGTGGGTTTCAACCAGTTTGAACCAGCTGTGTAAAATGCAGAAAATGAAATCATGCAAAAAAAAAAAAAAAAAAAAAAATAGTGGAAAAAGTGTTTCCAGATTTTGGCCGCCTATGTAGCTCTCTGTACAGTGTTAAACAACAAACAACTGTTATCTGTACTGACAGGCTGTGTTTGAGTAACGGCACTGCTGAATCCCACACTGAACCACAGGATAGAGGGAGAGGGAGAGAGACAGAGAGAGAATGACAGAGAGAGAGAGAGAGAGAGAGTAGGGGAGAGCGATGAGGAGCAATGGTTTGGGTAAGAGACTATATAGTCAGAGAGAGGAACGTCATGGTTGTGTTTATGTGTGGGTGTGTGCATGCGTATTCGTCTGTGTAGGTCTATATGCGTGTGAGTGTGTGTATGGTTCAGAGCTGGCAGCCTCCTGTCAGAGTTTGTGTCTGTCGTTTAATTCAATCAATTTTTGACGATGTGGGTGGGGCCAATCTGACAGCCTGATCCTTTGCCTGTCACTGTTCTTGAGGTATGATGGCTAATCAGTATACGGCTGACCATACACACACACACACACACACACAAACACAAACACAAACACACACACCTATGTTAACTCACACACACACACTCACACACACACACACACACACACACACACACACACACACACACACACACACAGAATATTGCCGTCCTGCTATGCTCAGACAGTTTTGTAA
>OMKK01036837.1:3800-17611 GCA_900302305.1 Polymixia japonica | reverse complement strand
TCTTCTCCCTAGTGCGGTG
Source organism: Polymixia japonica (assembly GCA_900302305.1). Classification (NCBI taxonomy): domain Eukaryota; kingdom Metazoa; phylum Chordata; class Actinopteri; order Polymixiiformes; family Polymixiidae; genus Polymixia; species Polymixia japonica. Next base: position 17,592 of record OMKK01036837.1, on the reverse strand, counting down.
CTCGGGAGTTATATACATCTGCGGGTGCAGGGAGTTGCAGAGGGAATCAGTGTGCGTATGTGAGAGAGAGAGAGAGAGAGAGAGAGAGAGAGAGAGAGAGAGAGAGAGAGAGAGAGAGAGCAGAAGGAGTGACTCTTCACTCCAACGTTCTCACTAGACATCAATGTAAACACTGTCTGCCCTCCTGAGCATATCCTAACATGTCACAAACAATATCTACGTGCCTATTGGGATAAATTATTTCAGGGCGTACAGAAAAGCACAACGCGAGGAGCTTATTGCAAGGAGCGGGGGCGGCGTCGGGTATATTCCTGTAAACTGATTCCACAGCCGAGCAATTTGCTATGTCCTGTAGTTCTGAACCATCTGTTGTAGATTAACCTGCTTCTCTGACCTCAGCCAAACTCTCACACTGGGACCGCTCCCATGGCGCTGACCGAGGCACACCTGTTTGACTCACACCCTACAGGACAAATAGACCTCAGCTCACCGAGATTAGCAAAGGCCGTTCTTCAATTTCGAGAGAACAGTCGGAACTACTCCAAGGGCGTCGGCTAAAGACTTGTTTATCCCCCCGTCAGCGACATTGTTTTCCAAAGGCGTGTAGCGCAGAGCACGGGGCGGGGCCTTTGGTTGATTTTGTTGCGACAGAAGCCCAAATGTTTGATGGGCTTCCACGTCACAATGTTAATAGCTGAAATGAGCAAGAGAGGTTGCAGAGAGCCGCTCCAGAGGAAGCAGTAGCTGTGCCCAAACGACTGGCCCATTTGTGTTATCCGGTATTAAAAAGAGACTCGTACGAGCTAGTGAAAGCAGAAACTAAGATGTGTTTTTTCATATACTGTACGGTGCATTGCTGCTTGCTGGTTGCGGTCGACTGTAATATGTTTTTAATTGCGTTTACGTTTCTGTGAAAGGAGCCAAAGGTATTAACTTGAGGGAGAAAAGAGTGCGATCATAGTTTGACCGCATCAAAATTGAACGAACCCTACTATCGATTCTTTTTTTTTTACATTGCTTGTCTTAACATCTGAGACAAATCTCAAAGCAGGTCTGAGCTCACTGCATGACAGGCCAGTGTGCTATGGGGTAACAGTTAAAAACTACTCAAGGGGCATCCGCTCAGAAATGTCTGTACTCATGGTATTCACATGTTCAGTGCTATCTTAGTAATCAAAGTAACCTGTCTCACAGTCATCAACAGAATGTCACGTTGTTTGTCGTAGATTTCAAAATGACAGTTGCAAAAGGCTTGCATTATGTTGAATTTAATTCCCTTTTCCTCAACTAAAGTAGACCATGTTTGGAAAGGCAGGGCAAACTTTTGTTTTATTTATTGTGGCTTATACAAGTTTGCAGAGCTTGCAGAGAGATCACTTTGTGTCAATGTGGGCAGCTGTGTGGGATGCTTTAATTGGATGAGAAGGTTTTGCTTCTGGTCTCGCTTAAGATTGAGAAGCTTTATCTCAAAACATATCCGATGTGAGCAGAGAACAGATAGATAAATGTGTGCACGCGTGTGTGTGTGTGTGTGTGTGTGTACTGTATGTGTGTGCATGCATGTATGTCTGTGTCTCTGCATGTGTGTGTGTGTGTGTGTGTTCAGGGCCAGTCGTCCTATGGAGTTCAGCTGGCAGAGCATGGGATAATCTCAACTAAGGTTATGGGTTTAAATCCCACTGGAATCGTCCACACATTAAAAGCTACGCTGTGGATTTGCTCACCTGTTATGTGAAGGCAAGGCATGTGGATGAAAACAGCTTACAGCACACACCTGCTTTGTGACAGAGACTATGTAAATTGTAGTGGAAAGCGACTGAGCCAGAAAGAAAGGATACAATGTGTAAACAATGCACACGCGCGCGTGTGTGTGTGTGTGTGTGTGTGTGTGTGTGTGTGTGTGTGACTTAGGGGCAGTGCTGATTGTCTGATTATGTGGGTGATGGTGCTATCCTCCTAGACTTCGCTGGCCTGACACTTCATTTCAGTGGACATGGTGTTTGCTTGACACCACTAATCTCAGCAAATCAACACACACACACACACATGCGCGCACGCACACACACCAACATACACACACACACACGCACACACACACAGGAGACAAGATGCCAATAAATGAACGCCTCTTTTCCTGCCTGTCCTTATCTCCTTTCTACATTTTCCACACAACAAAACTGAGCCAAGCCAGAGTCTAAACTGAGCTGTGTTGGCCCACCCTGGCAACCTTGTTTTTTTCTGATCAGTCTTCATACCCATTAAGCCGGTTCCTCATTGCCAAATAACTTTAAGATTATTATAAATATTTCATATTTATCTTCTCTATTTACTGCTTGTCACTACATGCCAACCGTTCTGTAATGAATTGGTTGCTCAGCTGACAACCTAATGCCTGCAAAAATACAAGGGGCGAGGACAAGGACCGTCACTTTTCACCGTCCATCATACTGTGAAGAGTTAGCGTTAGCATAAACATTCTCACTTTCTGAGGCCAAACCAAGCTGAACACTGTGCTGTACTATGGTGGCCTGCGGATCCATCCATGACAACTGGAACTGTACAGTGAGAATAGGAATTACTCTACCTGGTAGGTGTGTAACGGTACGGCTGCATGCACCAAGCCGTCTGTACCGTGGCGGTTCGGGACGAATACGCGTACCGTTACACACTTACCAGGTAGAGTAATTCCTATTCTCACTGTTCAGTACGCAGTACGAAGCTTGATGAATGTAATGCGGAACCGAATTTCACCCGGAAACCTTAAGCTGTAAGCCGTTAGCAAGTTAGCAACATGCTATGCTAAGCTTAGCTCAAGATGATTTTACTGCTTAATACACTACAGGCTGTACCAACCATAGACATATATACATAGACGCTGCATTGACTGCTTCGGGCCCGTTGCTGCGATACGTCAACGTCGCCATCATATTGGACCAGGCAGAATGGCTTGTAAACAAATACAAGTAAATGGGGGAGCTGCTGTTTTTCTGGATAAAAAGCACTATAATGTTTACATTTCTCAACCGATTTCAATGTGTCCTTTTTATATTCAAAACGATCATATAGATCATAAACAGCACTAGGTGGAACAAACTGTAACTTGCACTACTGTCTGTTCAAAAGAAATGAAAAGAAACCTAGCCTCATGCATTTAGTGTTTTTTGTTGCTTTTTTCCCGCTGTACCAAACCCGTACCGAACCGTGATGTCCAAACCATGGTGTGAACCGAACCGTGACTTGTATGGTTATACCCCTACTACCTGGACACCCCAATCAAACCTGTTAATCAACCTTGATGGGTGAAACTGGGCCTTCTGTTACTGAAGCTAAGTTGACATCATTTGTTAGTGGAAAACAATTAATTTTAATGTTGCACCATTGTACTGTAAGAACCCCTCCAGGAATTATATAATGCATTTTTGATACATGCCTTCTTGGCTAGGTCAGTGTTGGAAATGAGAATATGTTCTCAATCACTTTTAGCTGCAATTATACTATCCTATCCTTATACTGCTAATCCTCTATTCAGCACTTCATCCAATAAATGGTTCTTTGAGATACTTATGTTCCAACTCCGGATTAATCTGTGTGTGTGTGTATGTGTGTGTGAGAGAGAGAGAGAGAGAGAGAGAGAGTGTGTGTGTGTGTGTGGGTGTACGTGCACATGTCTATGTGCAGCGAAGTACAATGGGCTTTGCGCTTTTTCACAAAGTGTAGTCAGTATCTGTGGTATCGATTGTGGCGCAAAATATTTAGGTCTCTTTCCGCTTGTCACTCCCCCCCTCCGCCCTCCTCTCTCTCGCTAATTAAAAGAGATTTGTGTGTTTTCTCTGCGTGTGGTCCTTCTTGATGTAGTACTGATAAGTGAATACAGACCATTAAGTGTACCATTCATTTCATCCTTGTCCATTTAGAGGCCGCGGAAAGATCCCCTCTGAGTAGCACCCGATAGCAACGCAAATTAGTATTGATCGGCCAAAACGTGTTGCTGTGGGTCATGAGTAGTAACGATTGCTTGATGAAGACACAGATGAGCGTGGATGTTAAATGTCAGACCGTGAATCCGCTACCCATACCCACAAACCCAAACCAGACGTACACACATGTTGCTGATAACGATGGCATTTTTCTTATCTCCGCCAAGATGTTCATTCCCGTTCACATGTTCTGATGGTTTGATGCCGCACTTGAGTCAGAGGTGTAGATGCAGAGACAGTGAAGGTACGACAGAGAGGCATAGCGAGAGATTGTTTTGTCTCCTGTGTGTTTAATGCTTATTTCAACTGACAGACTCAATTTGGTGAGTTGTTTCTTAAGCTTCAATCGGCCAAGTGTAAACAACAAATGGCGAAGTGTATTTATGTGTGTGTGTGTGTGTCTATATGTATCTGTATGTGTGTGTGTGTGCATTTGTACCATACAGTATATTGTTCTGTGAGTGAGAAAAAGAGTCAGAAACCATCACGTTGAGGCTCAAACATAAAGGCCAGTGTTCTTCTGATCAGAAGGAAATGAAAAAGGAGGAAGAACAGAGGAACAGACAGAAAAAAAGCAAACTTCTCTGCGTGTGTGCACGTGTACATGCATGAGCATCATTTAGCGTGCTGTGTGCGCATCACAGAGACGGTTCAAAGGGATTTGGTGCCATAGTTTTTGTCCTCATTATCCTGTCATGTCTCTAGTTAAGCGAACCATCACCCCTGCCCATCCAATTAGACCCACAAATTCCCATGACGCACTGCGGAATGACACATAAAACAGACACATGCTTTAGTATAGCACAGATGAGGGGTGGGGACTGCAGAGAAAGGAGAGGGAGGGGTCAGTTCTCCACTTTTTCTCCAGCTCCAAAAGGAGACGACTTTCAAGGCATCATTAGTAAAGTAAAAGCAAAAGTTGATGGAGTTATGATTCCACTCATGAGCCTGGGAACCGGAGCAGAGATCCCAATATGGCCACAAGGTTTTGGCCGAGGCCTGTACCTCGTTGTACATAATGTTTCGAGTTCCACTCTATTGCTTTTCATGTTTGGTAATGATGCCTAGCCTACAGCAACTGCAAAGCAATAATATCAGTCCGCGCGCGCGCACACACACACACACACACACACGCGCGCACACGCATTCACACACACTATAATGATTCATATTGAACTAATGAATTCCAGGCCCAGTGCAATTATACCTCAGCCATATACTCTGATTGGCACTGATACCGTAGCTATGATAACAGGTCCTTTTACGAGGCATACAAATCAAGCACAAGCCACTAAATCCTTATTTGGATGACATGGCCCTTTGAATTTTCCATTTATTAGAATCAGAATTACCTTTATTAGCCAAGTACAATACATGCTCAAGGATTGGCTTTGGTGTCTTGATGGGATATACAATTGCAGAGTTACATTCATTTTGACAAAGACACTCACTATGTTCACAGTTGAGCCGTTGATGTCCAGGGGGAGGTTGGACAGCGGGTGTCTTCAGAGGATGAGGGTGTTATCAGCAAACTTCAGCATTTTGATGGAGGGGTCACTGAAGGTACAGTCATTGGTACAGGGAGTAGAGGAGGGGGGAGAGCACACAGCCCTGGGGGGCACCTATGTTCACTGATAGGGCGTCAGACAGGTGAGGGCCTAGCTGCACATGCTGCCTTCTGTCTGTCAGAGAGCTGGTGATCCACTGGCAGATGGAGTCGGGGATGTTTAGCTGGGTCAGTTTGCTGTGCAAGAGCTCTGGTATGATGGTGTTGACCACAGAGCTGAAGTCCACAAACAGGATTCTTGCATATGAGCTGGGAGAGTCCAGGTGTTGCAGGATGTAATGCAGGCCCATGTTGACCAATCTGTTTGCTCTGTAGGCAAATTGGAGGGGTTCTAGGAGGGCTCAGTAATGGACTTGAGGTGGGAGAGAACCATGCATTCAAAGAACTGGAAAAACAATTTTTCCAAAGAACTGGAAAAAATGAACAATCGTTGAGGTCTTGAGGCAGGCGGGGGACCTTGCAGAGGGACAGGGATTTGTTGAAGATGCTGGTTAACACTGGGGCTAGCTGGTCAGCACAGTGTTTGAGGGTCCCAGGGTCAGGTCCAGCAGCTTTCCTGGTGTTCTGCCTCTTGAGTAGTCTGTGGACTTCCTCATCTCTGATGAGGAGAGGTATGGGATTTTGTAGTAGGGGGAGTAGGGGTGGAGTGGGGTTCAGGGGGGTGGTGAAGTGTAAGGAATGGTGGTGAGGAGTCAATTGCAGGGGGGGTGATGGGACCTGAATCCAACAAACATGAATCCAACAAGATTCATGAAAACATGTCATATGTTTTCTCTTCACGCACACTGACCTTCGGAGATACCCAGATGAACATCAACTTTAATGGATGGCCTATTGTTGTGGATGGCTGATTATGGATTTTCTTTCTGCTTCTCAGTAGAAGAAGACTGTGATTTGTGGTGATTTGATATAAGGATCTTTACTGCGCAGTGTGACCAGTGCCATTATAGCAATTTACTTTGTTATATACTGTGATGCCCACCCGGCCTGTGCTGTCTTCCTGTGTTGTTTTGTGCTCTCTCTCTCTCTCTGCAGGAGGTAGCTGTTCAGAACTGGGTGGGGTTGTCATGAGGGGTGTACTACGAAGCGAGATTAAGGGGTTAGCGAGCTAACTTTAGACTAAACCCTAGGTTTTCCGTATCACGACGGTGGCTTACTTTTAAGCGGGTTGTATCACCATGGTAACTTACGCTTAACACCTAACCTGCTCGGAGCAGTTTTTGTTCAGGCTTTGTGATCGAAACACATTAAGCACTGCTCATTAACCAATCAACTCCCTTGAGAAATGACGTCACTGTTCATTGAGGATTAGATGCGCGGAAATGATAATTTAAAGCACTTCTAAATTTGCTCAATTTAGTAATTGTGGTATAGACTACTTACCGTTCATTGTTATTGAATGTTACTTAAAAAAGATGTAAAGACTGTATATGTGTATATTCCTGGATATTTGTATTATATCAATCCAATAAAAAAGGTGTGCAGATAGTGAGAGGGTCTCTTAGCAGAGCAAGAGTTTAGAGACCGTCAAAACTCACTAGCTTTAAATTCTTTAAAACTTTTCATTATAATAATTTGTTCCTCTTGTGTAAAATAAGCGGTTCTGAAATTGTCTGTGTTTGCGATTGGTTGCAGACTCCACCCCTTTTATGTGAACGCGCTCATAGCTGAATTGACAAAACCTGGGTTAACAGAGCAAGTTGATAACCACCTTCATGATACCGCTTAGTCTCGATTGCCTATGTTAGGTTTTGTGAAGCCAGCTATCGCAAAGAACACCTCACTATGTTAAGCTCGCTTTGTATTACACCACTCTGGGCAGAGGCTGTCAGGTTGCACATGAGGGCTGACTAGCTTGACAGTCTAGGTCTTGCTCTCGCCCCAGCAGCACCTTTTAGTTTGTTTGAGATTCAGTTTTGTTCGGTTATTTTGTTTTACATTATCTACAACGCTCCACACCCCATTGTTATGTTTTGTTAAACTATTTGTTAGTTTTACTTTAAAATAAACTTTTGTAACAGTTTTTAACAATACTTAATAAAATGTTTGCCAGTCCATAAATCTTGTAGAATGGTAAATCTGATTAGACAGAAGACATTTTAGAGATTATTTATTATTTGTTTGTTTTTTTTAGCCTATTTTTGCAGTTGAAACTATGAAGCCTATTGATTGTCTTGTCAGGAAAGTAATAACAGAGACAAAGCTTGTCTGTAATGCTACAGAGCTCCGGGCGTCACGTTTACATCGCCATGTTGGCAGGAAAAGCGTGAGCAAAAATGAATGCGGCCAACATTGATTTCAAGCCATTTACTGTGCACTTTAATTTCAAGGACATTGAATGCTATATTGGAAAATGTGATAGATTAAACATTACTGCCCCTTATAATGCCCCCGGGTGCTTTTCACGAGTATTGAAACAGCCGGAACGGACAACGTTCTAGATCTGCAGTATCCAGACATTTACAATTAGCTGATCAACTTTTCCTCGTCCTACTCTGGAGAGTCTTTGAAAGCCTACAAAAGACTGGAGGGGTACAAATTTGTGATGAATATTCAGCTATGGCGTCTACCGGCTAAAAATTGCTTTGTTCTCACTGGAAGGGTAAGTGTCACTTAATCTTAGTAAACATTAGCATAAGCAACGGGTAGTATTGTACAGTAATGGTAATGCAATCAGTGTGCTAACTTGTATGTAGCGTTACCTATTTTACCAAGAGTTAACTACATTATCACTGTGTGAATAATTTAATTTAATTTAATTGAAGCAATACTACTGTTTTCCTGCCAATACGGCAGTGTTTTGATTTCGACTGTTGAATTCTGGGATTGCGTGACGTCAGCTACCAGAGCTCTATTGCCTGGAAAATGAAACAGGCAGGAGACAGGAAATAAAATCCAATTTCTGTGATTAAAATGGACTTAATTGAAAATGTAATAAAGCGATTATATGAGGTACACAGGTTTGTACTGACAATAGTTTCTGTCAACAGTTACATAGATAGTTTCAAATGGAATGGGATCTTGCGAGCATGGCGAGCTCACAGGACATAGAATCCGGGACAGTTAGGGACTCTAGTCACGTGACTTGGACTTAAGTCAAATGCTCCAGCCGCCTTTGACATGGATGAGAGAAATATCAGTTGGACATGATTCTGAGTTGAGGCTAGACCTTGACTAGTAAATATGACATATTGATAAAATACTTGTCATTTCTGCCTGAAAGTGCAAACGGCATTTGAAATATATATTTTTTCTTTTTGCTCCAATATGAGGAATGTGATGTGTGAAATGCACCTCGACTGAGGAGTACATTCGGAGGGTGATCTCATGGCCTGAGACCGTTTGTTAGAGGCAGACTTACTCTTACGCTTTTGATGGCGATAAGGGAACAAACAACGACACTTTGTTCTGTTCCACTATCTCTCCCTTTTCTCTGTTCCGCTTACCTTTTTTTCCTTTTATGTCTCTACCTTCCAACCCCCTTGCTTGTATCTCTCAGTTCTTGGTTAGCATTGTGCCAGAGTGTGGGGGCGGGACCGATCATTTTAATGAGCCTTGCTGCTCTTCCTCCTCCCACCTCCAAATGTGTCTTTGAGGCCAGGGTTCATCTTGATTTAGCTGACAGGAGCTTGTCGTGAGTGTGTGGGAAAAGCTCAGTACGGAGCTGTGGATACACATGCTCCACACAGAGAGGAAAACCACCCACGGTTTATGTGTGCCGGACAGAGTGTGTGAACATGCTAACAGAGAAACGGAGACAGGGATGCATGATGGGAGGTTTGTGTCTTGGCGTGTTCTCTCTTGTTGTGGCAAAGAAAAGTTCCATTTTATAAAGTTTTGAAGCTCCTAGAACGTCAGAATGTTGTAGGGTGCCGGGAATACAGTTCACTTCCTTTATAACACGTTCTATGGCATGTTGGTGACCGTCAGGTAACAGACAGAGATAATGTAGAGGAGAGAGAGATAGTCTGAGGCCTTGCCCACACTACGGATATTTTGCAAAACAAACATTTTCCTCTACGTTTTGGCCTCTCATCCACATGCAAATAGCGTTTGAGGTCACTAAAATGGAGATTTTTTTAAAACGCCTTCTAAAGTGGCGATTTTTAAAAACTCTGGTTTCTGTGTATCCATGTGGACTGTCACTGACACTATCAAAGAGCATTTGGGAAATGATGACATCACACCCCAATTCGCGCATGCCCATTGTTGCTTTGTGCTTTGTAGCGTATGTATACTGTTAAATAAATAAACGTGAAGAAACAGATGTCACATAACTCTAAATAAATAAATAATTAGCTACTATTGTTTTTGTCACTACCACCAAAGGAAACTAAGCTCACTACGCATGCTCAGAATGTTCTTCTCTGGTATTTGACGTGTCGTTGTAGACTTCATTGCTACCTACTGGCCCGGCATGCTTATTTGAGTGTTTGTGGTCATTTTTGCGTTCTCGTGTGTATGGAGATATTTTGTAAAACGAAGGTCGTAGGGGGAAAATATCAGTTTAAAAAAAAAATCTGTATTAGTGTGGACAAGGCCTGAGCGAGAGAGAGAGACAGAGAGAGAGCGACAGAGTGACACAGAGACTGAGAAAGTGTGAGTGTCTGTCTATGTGTGTGTGTGTGTGAGAGAGAGTGTGAGTGTGTGTGTCTTCGTGCCCAGTCTCATGTTGCCAGACCCTGAAATGATCTCCTTTTCAGTTAGGTGGCTTCCATCAAATATTGGCTCTATATTGGCTTCATCATCCTTTTCTGACAAGTCATTTTCTGCCAGCTCGACTACAGAACGACTACAAATAAAGGTGCTAACTAGAACCATATAGGGTTCTTTGGCTTGTCCCCATAGGAGAAGCCTTTTATAAAGTTTCCACCTGGAACCCTTTCAGGGGGTTATACCTAGAACCCAACATAAAGGATATACCTAGAACCGTCTGGGAAAGGTTCCACCAGAACCCCCTATGATAGGTTCTACAGAGAACCCTTCTATAGTGTGATGGTTTCATTCAGAAACCATTCACACTGTGGTTAGAAGGTGAAAAGGTTCTGGATATAACCTTTAAGGGTGCTTACAAGAACTCGCCCATGGGGGTTCTACCAAGAACCCTTTTATATTCCAAGGGTTTCATCTAGAACCCACACAGGGGCTCTAAAAATAACCTTTTTATAAGGGTTTCACCTATAACCCCCTTGTCTTCTGAGGGTTCTACGAAGAACCATATTGTATGCTACAGATGAGGCAATGAATTGCTGAATCCCATATATTGTATATTGTGGTCATCCATCATTTTAACAATCTATGTTATAATTACCAATGTTTACAATGTTGACATTCAAACAATTTATAATGAGAAAAACATTTATTTATAAATCTTGGAACAATGATGGATAAGGAGGGGAGACTGAGAGGATAAGCCAACAAAACAGGAGAGGCTGTGTAGGTCCCAGGGGGAACAGGTCAAAAGTGAGCATAGGACCAGTGGAACATGACAGATAGGACATAACCCAGGCACATCAGGCTGTCTTCAGCAGGTGAATTCATGTCATCTCCAGCAATGGTGACCCAGCAGAGAGGAAAGAGAAAAAAGACAGTAGCATCATGCCAAGGTACCGCTTACTATACCAGATGAAGCAGCATGCCATTTACAAACAACATAGTAATGCAGGGTCCAATGTGAGCAGTAGGAGTATGGGCACATGATAATGGTGACAGTGGAACAGATTGAATAAGCCTGTCCTCCAACTCCTAAATGGAAGGCAGCAGTAAAATTGCAGAATCCCGGATGAGCCCTGAGGAAATAAAATTATTTTGTAATATTTTTCAGATTACAGATTGTGGCTTTGTGATAAACATACAGATACCTTGTCTGACTGAATCATCCAGGCAGCCATTGATTGCCCTCTGGCAGTGTTTCTTTAGGTCACACAGTGATGTTCTTTGAACAATCTTTGTTGCATTTGATTCAGCTCTGTGAACGTTTTGCGATCAGCATCTACAAGGAATTGCTCCTTCATCTCCCACAGAAGCTGAAAGGAGGAACAAAAAGTATTAGCTCCAAATACTTGATTATCATAAAATATAATAATACACATGGAATCAAATACGATCAAATCGATGCTTGAAGATACCAACTATTTTAGGAGGCTTCAGTGCTGGAAAGTTTTCAATGATTTCCTCAGTCCTGCACGGGTTCGGCTCATTCCCTCCTTTAAAGATTTCACATCTGGGTGTACCTTAAGCATCTCTATAGACATATAGAGATATAGTAAAACAATTTTCTATATATATATGAATGAAAATGTATGAAATATTCTAGATCGTGCCACCATATTACTCATATACAGTTAGCCTGTTTATGTGGAGAAGCTAGCTTGGTTGACCCAGTGGATGGCACTTACTTCCATTGTTTCACTGTTGTATTGTGGTGCTGTGCTCCCAGGTTAGGAGTTTTTGGAGTGATGATATCACTTGTCTTGTCACTGGGCGTACTGCTTTTGTTGACACCGGCAAAAGGATGGAATGGAACTTGATCCCAGGCGCCCAGTGATTAAAGACAGGAAATAGATCCAGACACTTCGAAGTGCTTCGAAAACAACGTTTCGTTTTTTTATATTTTTATTTCTACACATGTTAAATCTACAAGACACAACATGTAATTAAGACTGCTTTGGAGTTGTTGGAAGGTGCATTTCTTCACTTTTGATGGAGCAGGGCTACATTACCCACCAGCATCCAGTCTTTATGCTAAGCCAGGTTAGCATGTACCCGGAACTATCTTTGTACTGGACGCACAGAGATGAAATTGATATCAAGCTCCTCGTCTGACTCTGGGTAAGACAGCAAATAAGTGTGCTTCCCAAAATGTTGGCGTGTTCCTTCAAGACATACGTCTCTAAGCCTGCATGGTTTTCTAAGTGGTGGGGTAAACGTTATAGTTTCAAATCCTATATGTGCTAAGTGGTTCTGGTCCCTCTGGCGTGGTATTTTATCCCATGTGAAAGTGTCTCTTACAAATCATTGGTAGAATAGAATCCCATTGCAAACTCTTAGCAAACACGGACAAAAGTAGAGATGGGATTCAAATTGTGAGAGTTTCAGGCCATATGCCTTCCACTGGGAAATATTTTACTGTCTGCTAAACACACAGACACACAGAGATGTCATTTGGACATCGATAAATCATGTGTCAGGGATATGGGTTCTGCCGATATAACCAAAATGGAATAAATCAAATGAGAGAAGCGAAGTTTAATTTATACATGGTTTTATTCTCATGTGAATTGTGTCTGATTTTATCGATGGGGAAGACATGTTCTCCCTGTTTAGGACTTAATAGTTCTCTTGATTTCAGTGCAAGTACCCTGGTCAATAATGTGTGTGTGTGTGACCTTTGGCTGTCAAAGGGTCAGGTGATCCATTAAACAGTCATTGATTGGTTAAGTCTTTTCAAGAAGAAAGGGATTCACCATTGTGTTGCTGTAGAAGTAAAGCCATACAAACTATGTCCTCTTATGTCTCAGTCTTTCATTTATTAATCGATCATTATTGCCACATTAGTCCAGACAAGGAAGAGATGAGACAAGTTTGACAATTGTAATAAGATATGGCCTTGTCACTGCATCTCCATCTCACCCTTTACTACCGGTCGTAATTTAACTGGGTGCGCACTGCAACCTAAAGCTTAATCTACTTCATCTGCTTGGTGTGTGGGAATATTGACAATTTGTGGAACAGCATTAGCGTGCACACATGATCATAAACACACACACGCACACACAGACCTCATTTACTGTTTTGACAATGCACAGATCTCTCTAAAGATCATCTTGCATAAGATCTGACCTATCAAGCGTACAAATTACGCTTATCAAGCGTATAAATTATTCTGCAAAAGAACAATTGTGACAGGTTGTTGATGAAGTGCTGATACGACCAAACGCACCCTGTCCTGCCCACATCACTGACTGACAGCACTGTTACTGGCCAGACAGCTTGATTGACAGGTTGATAACAAACGTATCACATGATGCTGGAAAAGAGCATTCCTGGAATAGATCTTTGTTCAGAAATGTCAACACATGGTAACCTGGCAAATGCGCAACATGAGGTAATCATGGCATGACTGTCTGTAAGGCTCTCAGAAAACATATAGCAAAAATATTTGTATTCCGGGTGTGCACGCGCGTGTGTGTGTGTGTGTGTGTGTGTGTGTGTGTGTGTGTGTGTGTGTGTTTAGGTGTGTGTGTTT